>JBBIGA010034694.1:0-13711 GCA_037576975.1 Alestes dentex | reverse complement strand
CTCTCTCTCTCTCTCTCACTCTCACTCTCACTCTCACTCTCACTCTCACTCTCACTCTCACTCTCACTCTCACTCTCTGGCCACACGCGCCACACCTTCCAACACAAATCCGTTCTCCCCTTTTTAGCGTGCACAGTGCAGTTATGAAAAGAAAGACGTTATTTGGGTTTCATAAAAATAATCAGCACATGAATGCTTGTTACATTGCTGTCAATTAGCCAAGCTGCTAGCCAGTACAGTTATCTGTCTGAAGGACAGTAAAGTGTGGTAGAGTTACAGTGTAACTTAGCTTGCAGGTTTTTTTGAGAGTGTAGTGCAGAATATGCACTGTCGGTGGAAAATGGGTTGAGCCTTTTGTGGGGATGCATGTTTTCTAACACCTGTTTTAAGGCAGGAGTGGTTCACTCCACCCCTGCTGACCACAAATGGCTTGGTAATAGACCGCGAGTTTACACCCTTTCCTCCATGGCTAAAGTGTGAAAACACAGTGTACTGAGTGAAAAGAGTCAGAAGAGGCACAGGTTCAATACACCATTTTTTTTTTTTTAAACCAGTGTTTTATTGTCTGAGGGTCTGGTTTTTATCACAACCATTCAGTCACTCTTTGCACTTTCTCTAATTTTAACTTGACTAAAAACTGACATTAGGCTTTTAGAACCCGATGTTGTCATGCTTTTATTTTGCTGAATAAAACATCTACCAGATAGAATATCCCAGTAATAGAATTTTTGAACCTATGCTGATATCCGATATTTCATGCTCAAATCTGCCAAAGCTGAGGCTTATTCTGTATTTCCCTCAACATTAAACATGGCCAAACACACATGCCACAACATTTTTCTGCAAACTGTTATATTCATTTGGGCTGGTTTTAATGAAAAAAGCAGTTATGCACGTGGTGTCATGTTGTTTTCCCCTTTGCTGTTTTTATTAGAAGGAAAACCAGTGAGAGCTGCTTCTTCAAAATGTTTGCAGATCATTTATTATAGCATTCCTCCTAATGGAAAAACAAAAAAAAAAACAAAGAAATAATCACAATCAGAGATCACCACGGAGTGTCTAAAATGTATTGTAAATTGTGAAAATGTATTTTTCAAAATTATTCTGCATGCAAGGGTCAACCACCTGAGCTGAAAAAGAATCCCCTCACGAAACACAGCTTTACATAAACACTCATAAAATCTACACCTGCATGGATGCCAAGAACTACAACATTTATTTCTGCAGGATTACAAATGCAGTTAATAAAATGCATGCATTTAAGCATAGATCATCAGCATCACCTTAAATGTATGCATTACCTAAACAAAATCTAGGGAGTACATACATCATCAGTTTAGTTGACTTAATCTAAACTTCTGTTTGATGCTGATAATCTGTGCGTTCAAACTATTTGTAAATATCTCCACTTGCAGTCTACAAGTTTCTATCTAAAACGCTAGTGTTTAATCGAAGTCGTGTTAGCAATCCTCCATTTTCTTGATGTTAAATCATGACGGACATTTAAATTGTTAATCAGTGTAATTGCTTTTCTTCTTCTCTAGACTTCATGACTATGCCAGTATGATCCGTAATGCTGTCCTCACCACTATGAATGAAACTCAGGTAAAGCACACTCACTGCCAGGCAGTGTCTTTTCCTTAATGAAGCGTTGCTTTGTATTCTTAAGGATTCTTAAAGACCTTGGTGGACTTGTGTAACAGGCTTTTTCAATCAAAGTTTCCTGACCAAGTCAAGCAGGTAGTTCTGTTTTTGTTGGACTGAGATTTACATATGAAGCATTGATTCGATAGTGCTTTCAATGGGGCCTTTTAATTTAAACAAAACACTCAGTCGTAGCAGATCCTCTGGCGGTACCTCAGCCTGGTATCCATTGTTGCTATCCCATAGTAACCTCGCTTGCTACTTTATTAAGCCTCAAGATGAAGGTGAGGTAAGGTGTACTTGTAAAGCTCACCTAACCTGTATTTGAACAGCATGTATTCGCACCAGTACCAATTAAATGTACAGGTAAATTGCTGTATTGACGCAAAGACAGTCCCATGAAAAACTGGCACTATCCAGAGGAATTCATTGTTAGAATTAACTTGTTGTGAACCACGAGTAAATTATTGGTTTGTACGCATCTCTTGATTCTATTTAAAGTGCGAAGTGACCATTTTTGTCATATGTGAACAAACCATAGCACACAGTATGAACAGTGTGAAATTCTTCTCTGCGTTTAACCCATTCACCAAGTGAAGCAGCGGGCAGCCAGGAACACAGCACCCAGGGAGCAGAGTGTGGGGACGGTATCTTGCTCAGGGGTGCCTCAGTATCTATTAATGTGTTGTGCTTCAATGTAATGTGCTGTAAAAATTTCAAAAAAAATGTAAAATTTTTTTTTATTAATGTAACAATTGCAAACATAAAACACAAAGTACTTTCCAAAAGATGCAACATAAAATACAATGTTGGAAAAAAAAATTAAAATACCGTTTCAGCTGGTTGGACAAGCTTTATAGAACTGTCCTCCTTACAGCACACTGAGGTTTGAACATTACATTAATCTACACTCTAAGACGCTGCAAAAGGCTTGAAAATCTCATTTCGATAATATCTAGGCATATCAGAGTTGATTTTATAAGTAAGTTGTAGCCATAAACTGCACCTCTTTTTGGTAGCACCATGGTGTGATCCCTCTCTGTTACACCAGCTGGATCATCTCTGTAGAAAAGAGTGGGACCTCTGGAAATGAATTAAAAGCGGTGTTGTAAAAAACTAAACTGGAATTATTTGTCACGGTGTTGCAGTTGCATACAGCAGACATTGGAGGGCAGGGCACCACTTCAGAGGTCGTGCAGTCCGTCATGAGGAACATCCAGAGTGGTGGACCTCTCACCACAGAGCTGTAATCCCACACAACTCCAGGTTTACACGGTACTGAATTTCTTCAAACATTTTGAAGTTTAACAAAAGATTTTCCTCATTCCATCGCAAACATTCCTATCATGGATTGTTTGTTGTTTTAAAAGAAGAAGAGCTGGTTTTAAAAGAAGAAAATTTCCTAATTTCCTATATAAGATGTATAGTCTGCTGCTCCCTTTGCTTTTTAGTCTAATCTCACTTGGTTTGTTTTCATGAAGGACTTTTTCTTTCCTCCACAGATGGACTGACTTCTTGAAAACCCCAATGTTAGCTTCTTCCAAAGAACGTAGAACCTTTCAAATCTGAGATGAAAATTGAGGAGAGAAAATCTTTCAAGAATCTTTCAGTCAAGAAATCTTTTTACCATTTTATATGTGCAGATAGTAGAAGGCTCAGAAGTTGATTTGGATTCCAATATTTGTGCCTGGTTTGGTTTCCATTGCAAGTCACCTGTGTGACTTATCAAGTGATCTGTCTCAACAGTTATGTGTTTATCTGTTAATAATACTGTTAATATTCAATATTAACAGAAATATTCATGTTAATATTTGTTTTGAGAAGCCTGTAATTAATACCATGCATTCCATGGTTATCACACATCCAACTGTAGGAACAGGCTTAATGCAAACACACTTTGTTGCTCCATAGCAGTAAATAAATGGGGGTAAATTTGTTCATAACTATCAGGAGACTTCAGCTACTTAAACAATTACAGGGCCTATACACTTGTCTTGTATTTCCTCCAAGTCCACTTAACATTTTATGTTGTTTTATGTCTAAAAAATGGTTCATTCATTTTTACATTACTGTTTTCCATTCTATCTATCTGCTGTTATAGTTACTGCACCTTTAAGCCTGGTGTATGCAGATGAGCTCATTTCTCGTTGGCAGTCCTGTAGTGTGCCTTCTTCGTAACATTAACTTTAAAATGGGCTGTTTTCGCTGCTTCGTTTCTCCGTGTAGACCAGAGAGCAAAGAGAATGTTTCAAAACCTTAACAGTGTTTACATACTTCAAATCAAATTCAATTTTCCATTTTACACACTCTTTAAGTGAGAATATTCCAGCTGTTCTCAGAGAATTTAATATTCAAGTGACGTTTTCAATATTGTACCAATCATCTAGTTTAATTTTGACATTGTATTTAACCCAGTTCTGTTTTTTTTTTTTTCTTTCTTGCACAAACATACAAAGTTCATCTATCGTGCTGTAACTAATCCAGCACAAACCTTCCGACCTGATTATTTTCTGCTTAATTGCACTGTAATGGTATGGTTCTGGTATGGTTTGGACGGTTTCACACATCCTTTGTGGTTTGAGATACTGTTAATAAAGTGGTTCCTTAACTCTATGGGTTTTGCACACTGTTGTCTTCTAATTGTGTTGATGAACACTTAGGAATACGTGAACCTCCAGAAGCAGTAGTTCCACTTGGGTGTTAACACAGGGATAGGCCACATAGGGTACTTTTTAATGAAAACAAAAATGGTTCTCTTATTCCTGGAGACCCACCCTGTTTTCTTTAGGCAGCTGAGAAGTACCAAACTCTGGCCTTTAGTTCAGATTGCTCTTGAGAAATACTCTCTAGGAGACAGATAGCTGAGAACACCTGCCAAACAGTCTCACCAAGAGGATTTTACTTGAGACACTGCCAGGTTCTCTGCTATTGTGTGCTTATTTAGAGGTGGCGGGGTTTAGCGCCCATCCCCACACGCTGTTGCCTAAATAGTGTTCGAGGGGCCATCTGACTTAAAATTCAGTTAACAGTCAGTTAATCAGTGCTTCTCTTAAGCCAGATTCTTGCAAATGTGAGCGAAAATAAAGCCAAACAGCCCTTCGCCTGAATGTAAACAAGACTGAGGACTTCCAGACTGGCTCACTAGGGGGGGCAGTCATCAAGAAGGCCGGTGATGGATGTGGCGCTATTCTCGGGAGTTATAGATGGCAGCACTCCACACCAGCAGAACCACTCCACCAATCCCCCTTTATGTGACACGGGGGAAACTCCATCACATAATTACAGCAATTAGCTGCTAACACGTGTTAGCGCAAAAACAAATTAATGTACGTGGACCGCCGGGAGCAAAACAGTGAAGGGTTTTAGGCCTGTTCGCATGCCTCTTGAGTTTTCTCTGTTGAGAGAAAAGCTGAAATGCCACATTCATTTGAGATTCTAGAATGCGGCACACCTATTTATTTTTCTCACATCCTTATAATGGCTCATTAGGTTACAACTATGAGTCATGGGTGTAATTCACAATAAAACGATTAGCCTAATTTACACAGTTTCCCCCTTGTCCCAAATTTAGTGGGTTGGTTTGCTTTTTTTTGCAAAAGTATAAAAACCTCATGAATTGTTGTTCTGATTTTAGTAATGTTTGTTTAGGCCATATTAGTGATTACAGTATGCTGTACAGGATCAGAAGCCACATAAGCAAGTCTTGCTTGTCTTACCGGATTGGTGGGAATGAAACTTCCATAAGCTGTGAACTAAAGTAACTTTGTAGCTCCACTGCAATAAAGTGAAGCCAAAATTAGACATGTCCTCACTGCTCGACTACCTTTGGGGTGTGAGGAAAATTGTATACGTTCCATTATTTCACCCAACAGTTCATTTAAAAGGAAACCAGTACAGAAAGAGAGCGGTAAGACATTCTGATGGTGTAAACACCGTAAACTATTATGTTCGAAAAAACAGAAAAGATTTTGTTATGAAAATGGAAAAAATCTTGCTATTCGTGGATTGCCATTAAATGGTTGCACTGGAATCCACTCTTCGTGAGTACTGGTTCAGCCTTTTCGTGAGTCAGAGCTAGATATTACGCAGGACAAAAACACAGATGTCAGCCACATTGCCTATCAGCAAATAGATTTAGTGAAACGGACAAAGACCCTGAGCCAAATACAGGCTTTCCAACTTTTGAGGTCAGCACGAAGAGAGATTCGACCAGGGGCAGAGGATTTAGGATGCAATTTCTTATGTGAGAGCATGAGATTAAGACTGAAAACGTGAGTCTCACGTTAGATGTGTGAGAGCTGGTAACCCTGCAAGTAGTAGTAGAGTAAGAGGAGCAACCTAACTATTCTAACAGAGAAACAGTAGATTTTTACATTTAGTTTGAATGTATTGCAGAGCAGCTTAGGGATATAAACTTTTCTGTCCTGTGCACTTCCCTTGATTTCCTCTGATCTGTAACTTTCGGCCTTGTGAAGTTTATTAGCACAGCTAACTACCATGTGGATCCACTCGACTACCAGATCAGTTGAAATTAAGGAAACGAGACATTATTCAGCTATTTGGACCGTCCCGGTTTAGCTGTTTGTCTGAAAGTGTTTTTGCCCACTCTTTTCCTTTTCTTATCCCTAGGGAAGCTGTGAAGTTTAATAGAAGAGTCTTTACTGCCTTCCAAATGTAAAGCACACCCATAATCACCGCATAGCTTCCTATTCTGAGACGCTTGTTCTGAGTTTTTCCTCAAGTGCAATAACTGCACACCATCTGCGTAAAGTGCGTTGCACATATAAAGCAATTAAAATGGATTTTGAATGTAAATAAACAATTTAGTGTATTTCAACATTTAATAGTACAATTTTATCCCTTTTTTCCCTTTTATCCCTAGGTTCTTAAAAAAAATCCCTGACTTCTTTCCAAAAGAAAATGAAAAGCGGTCTTAAATGATCTTTTGAAGCAGCTATCAGAAATGCATTCATGTTAGAAGAATGACAGTAATGCTATTGGAAACTCCTCTGCAGACCCATGTGTAGGCCTTCATAGTGGGCGATGGAAAAGCTCTGGGAAAGCAGGAATGGAGGGAACTTGAGGCGAGTTGGAGAATGCAGCCTAATAAAGCTTTGGGGAGAGTGCTGGGAAGCATCCATGAGTGTACTTTGGCACCATATTCACTGGTCTCCATCTCCTTCTGCCTGTCACCGATTGGGTCCATGGAGGCGAATCGCTGGCAAACACACATTGATCTTTTGTTCTGTGAATGGGTTCCATCTTCAAATCTGACTGCACTTATTTATAGCCCATTACCATGTTGTGTTTCACTTGAACTCTAGGAATTCCTCTGAGCTCCATCCATCTTGCATTTCACCTCTGGTCTCCTATGTGTCCTTGATGTTCGCATTCAGGTCCTCGTTCCAGCGTTTTCACCCACAGGTCAAACTCAGAGGGAGCTCATGAGGATGACTCACAAGAGTTGGCAGCTAAGACCTTGTCAATGAGGAGAGAGTGGCTAATAAACAGAAACACATGTCACTTGACCATAACCTTGATCCATGGTGCCACTTTTATGATTCATGGAACCAATATTTTTAATGCAGTTGCAGCCTGAAAGCATGATATATATCTGAGTGCAGATTCCACCAACAGAGTAACTTATTATTTGAAAAGAAAACACCTGCAGGATTCAGACTCACATTTTTCTTTTCATGTGGCGCAGCTGATATTTTAATGCATGATTAAATGATTTTAAATCTACTACTGCTGCTGCTGCTGCTGCTGCTGCGGCTGCTACAAATAAAACAACAAAAGCAACAACAATAATAATAATAAAAAAAATAATAAAAAATGATAACATGCTACTACTACTGCTACTAATAGTAATAATAGTAGTAGTAGTAGTAGTAGTAGTAGTAGTAGTAGTTGTTGTTTTGTTGCTGTTGTTGCTGTTGTTATTATTATGACATACAACGTATGTGGAGCTCCGTTACCAATACGTATTTCCCCTGAGGGCACTTACTATTCTCTTGGCTGTGATTTTGTTTACTGTCATTCTAACCATAGACACAGTACAGAGTAAAATGAGACAACTTTCCTCCAGGACTGGGATCCAACACATAGAACAAAAACAGAAACAACACAAGACTACACAAGTGCGGGCAGTAAAAAGGAGCAGCAGTAGAGTAATTTACAGTACAAGACCACATACTGTGCAGCCGACAGGAGCAGTAACAGTGCTACTGAAGTAAAGTAAAGTAAAAGTGGCCCCTTATAGTCATGCATGAACACGCCACAGCACAGCACACAGTGTGTATAATGTGAAATTCTTTCTCTGCGTTTAACCCATTCACCAAGTGAAGCAGTGGGCTGCCACCAACGGGGGTCGCCCAAGGAGCAGTGTGTGGGGACGGTACCTTGTTCAAGGGAACCTCAGTGGTGTCACTAGCAGTCCTGGAATTATTGTGGCATGCTGAATACCAGTTGAGTAGTTAAGTGTGCAAAAATGCAAAGATAGCAATAAATAATTGTTCATGTGACAAGTAAATTATGTGATGAACAAGAAACTCCAAAATCATAAACATCTCGGGAAACTGTCAACGCGCTCATAAACAAAGGCAGAGGTTGCTCCATTACATTCTTGGTTTGTCGACGTTTAGATACCATTTGTTCTCATTAAGCCTTCTGTTATCACTTGATGTCTCTTTCACAGCTGTATCTCTCTCCCCACTGCTCTAAGCTGACCTAACAGCACGTAGTGGAAGCGATACTAAGCACACATCGGAACGGCACTAGAACTGTCCTCGGCTCATTTCCATCGTCTCTCAGTGTTTATGAGCTGAAAGGTCAGTAATTTCCTCAATGATTATGGGCCATCATTTCAGTGGTACGTACTCACTGACTCGCTCACTTTCCACAGGACCTGGCCGCCTCCATGTGATCGTAATTCATGACTGATTAGCTTGTTCCTTTCAACATCCAGCCCCAAGCTACTCGCATGACTCATAGCGGGCTACTCCACATACCATCCGGGGGAAGATTGAACCTCAAACTGCAGGGGCCCGCCTGTAGGCCCACGCACTCGATTTCTCAGTCTCGTCACTACATAACTTAAATATTAGTTTTATACCAGTTACTGAAAAATTTATAGTAATTATTAAATTATAAGTCTTAAAATCAACAGGCTTTGGAAATCTTTTAACTAGCGGAGCATTTTCGCTTGATGATGGGTGAGGAAGTGGGAGGAGGCGTTGATTGATTATTGGTTAAACATTTTTCCCTACCTGCTAGTTCATGGTGTTCCAGCCTAAAATAAGAAGATGTTTTTGGCATTATTTGTCTCAAAGAAAGTTTTTTTTCCCCCCCAGTTTAAAGCAGTGCATTTTGTTATATCTGTATATGTGGACAGCTTTATCATAAAGTATTTATTATTTTCAATAATGTAACAAAATATTCTTATCTTGTAAATGCAAGGTTCTGAAGCTTTTGTTAGTTTGCTGCTTGTTGATTTATCTAGAGATCTCCCATGAGCCCTGTCACTGTAATCTCTTGAATTACTAATATTGCTGGCATCAGAATTCAATAAATAACATTTTTCATAGCAGTAGCTGGAAATAACCTTTACTTATAGAGCTAGCAATGGAACGTGATATTTTAAAGCTGTATTTGAATAACAGGGTTACAGTCATAACAAAAGAAAGCCTAAAATAGTACAGATTGTTTGAAGGCTCAAACTAGGAAAACATTAATAACATATACAGGACTGTGTAAAAAGTCTGAGGCTCTTGTGCCAACAGTTTGAAGCCATTTATCTGAGAAGTAATGGAGTTTCTGCCAGCAAATACACAAGTTAATATTTGAATAAATACAAATGAACAAGAAAGCATTAAATAATATCAAGATTTGTTTTGTTTGTAAAAAGTACTTGACATATTGGGAGCTGGTCAGAAGAACACAAGTTCGGTTCCAGATTTCATCTCGATGCCTCCAACCTTTGGATGGTTTTGTAAAACTCCATCAGCAGCTCCTGATTTAATCTAATGAAGTGTCGACTGAGCTGAACCAGGTATTCGAGATATTTGATGAGAACTACAATGCAATAATTCATGAGGAGAGGACTGGGAATGATTAAACAAACACACAGCCATGTATACATTCTACTATTGGATTTTAAAAACAAACTGCTCAGCTAAACAGGTTTTAAATATATATTCTCAGGTGTCTAAGACTTTTACACTGTATCGTACATATATTTTCATTAATAGTTTAACATGTTAACACATTATAAACATGTTTAACTCTAATTCTAAAACATTTAGACAGCAAATGTCCTTTAGGCTCATGACAACACCCATCCTGAGAGGCTTTCAGACATAATTGCTTACATGCTGGGTTTGTTTCACTCGTTGATGGCCAGCACAGAGAGATGAAGAATTTTCAAGACTTTAGCCAGCCCTGCTCTGATCAAACATTCCCTATGTACACCAACAAACCGATGGCTGGGTCGGTGTGCCATGCGTGTTTGTGATTGTTGGCAGGACTGAGAATATTACCGCCCATTAACACTACACTGCGAAATCATCTGTGTGAACTGACCACCTACAGCGTACACTGGAGATCACATTCAACATGGAAGGCGATTATTTGGCCTGAGTGATTTTGCTTTGAAGTTCTGGAGTGCTGATACTGGCCTGGCTTTCCCCAAACTTTCTAAATCCAACATCCTGTGTTTGTTAGAATATAGGTTCTGGAATGCAGAATCCATGTCTAACCAAATCCAAAGTCAGGGCGTTTACTTTAGTTGCTTGAAAGTTACATATATATAAAACGTAACTTCACTTATGTTGGTGAAGTTACGTTCAGTTTACCTATCTGACACTCAGCCTCCAAACTGAACCTCTCTCAGTTTTGGAAAACAGCCAGTGGTTGATTGTGTTGCACATGGTCATGTCAGATGCTTACATTTTAACCAGGGGATTTCAATAGACATGAACAAGGAGACAAAATATGGAAAATGTTCGTACTATACGTATTATTAATATTTCTTTGCCTTGTTGACCTTCTCTTTTGCAATTTACATGGCTCAGCTACTCACATAGGTGAAGCCTAGATCACTGACGTGAACCCTAGTTAGTTGGTTTCTGTCATATGGTAAACGGATGGCTCTATGCTAGGACTCTTTACTGAAGGAGTCACTGTAGATATGCTTCATACAAGGGCAAATGTGTTAAAATGTATATTAGAAGCTTCACATAAAACATGGAGTGTCTGAAGTGTCAGACGGTTGTGTTTGATGTGCTAGAGATGTGTTTTTTTCATCGATCCTTTGGCAGCGCTTTACTGTTTATGGCCTGGACTGAAGGCCATAATGCATTCATGGCCATGGTTCTCCACTGGTAATTCACTTTCCCCTCTCTTTATTTAAACAATACAAGGGCACAAATGTAAGCTCATAAGCTCATTTTGTAAAGTCAGACTGATATTATTAAAAATTCTCCAGTATGCGATAGATATACAGTAAACTCCCGACAATTGTGGGGGGGGGGGGGTTACATTACAAGAGCACCTGCGTATAGTAATTTGTGATGCAGTAAAAATGCCTAAAAATGCCTTTTTTTGTGCAAACCCAAAATATGCCCACAAATATGCTCCCAAAACACTTTAATTTCATTTAAAACTCAGCTTAATACATTACCCTTAAAAAATATGTAAAGGTAAACCCATATACCCATGTACTGTACAGTGTACACTGAACTGCTGTGTCCCGCAGTGCTAGAATGTAAAATACTGACGTTACCCCTGTATAAACTTTCTTTGGTATACGCTGTTGTTTCCTTTGGTATAAACAGGTAAATAAAGTAATAAAGTAATGTAATTTACAGTAATAAAAGTACAGGGAACAAAAGAAGAACAAAACGAAAAACACGAGAACACTGGAGACACTCATTGGGGGAAATTCTGGACTGCAGCTGCGTCAAAGGACAGCAGCCAATCAGCAGCAAGGAGAAATAAATAACGTTCTCCGACTGGCTACTTTCAAAAGCGGTATTTCACCATTCCAAGACGCACTTTCTTTGGGTTCTCTGGACAGTACCCAAAATTATATGTTATATTTTATATGGAAATGTTGCAGAATTTACGTTAATATTTATGTTACAAAATTGGTAAGTTATTTCGTAATGATTTAGCACAAAAAGGCATGAAAAATGATATATACTGCCACGAAAAAAGCTGTGACGCTTAGGAAGGCAATCAGACGCTGAGCAGTGGAGGTTCATTCCGTTCAGGTGCATCTGATTGCCTTGCTAAGCCCAAACACAAACAACCAGCACGAGGATGAGGGCGTGGTGGACGAGGGGAGAGCGTTAATTGAAATGAACAGAAAATGAACTTTTATTTCGCTTCAAAAATCATCAATGTGTAATATTGAAATGCGTCTTTCACATACATCTCTATCTACTAATGGTATGAATTGAATAATCACTCTATTGGAATGATCAAATGTGTTGCAGCCAACTTTGATCATTTTGAAATTCCTTCAAATAATTATGTTTCTTAATTCACAAACTGCAACTACTTTCATGACAGTGTAAGTATGTAAAGCCAGCCTACAAGCCAGGACTGGAGAGATACTGGCAATCTGAATTCTGACATTTAAATGATTTTATCCATAAATCTATAGCATCCCCTAAGACGTTGCCGCAGGGCCCTTTGGCAAGCGGGGTCCTATGTCAGAGGAGCTGAGTGTGTGTGTATGTGCGTGTGTTTAGGTTGTGTAGGTTCCCTCAGCACTCTCCAGCAGGGTAAATCGATCCCACCTGTGCATACACCAGTCAGAGTCTGGTTTATTTAGCCCTGAACTGCTTATCTGCTGGTGTCTGGGATTGTATGTGGCGTAAGATGACGTGAGGAGTCCAGCTGCAGCTTATATTACATCACAGCACACTGAGGAACCCCCATCACTGCACTACTTCAGTCTGAAAACTTTTTGGCCTGGTTACGGTCCAGAAAAAAGGCCAGCCTGCATTCTATTTTTGTAAGGAGGTACAGCTTTATGGGGACCTTGTACAGTGCATGGTGAAATATATTTTACTAACCACAAGGGACCTGCCAAGAAGCAACAGAAAAGCCTGAAGCGTGAGGAAAGGAAGGGGAGTTGGAGAAGGAGGGAGGGAAAGAGGGAAATCACTAAACTGTGGAGTGCTCAATTTGTTTCTGCATAGCTCACAATTATAGTATTATACCAAACTATTATATCACTGTTATAAAGCAGCTTCACAGAAATATGGTTCCACACTACTAACGGACTAGACAAGTAGCGAGAAAAACAAAAACAACAAAAAACACAGAATAAAGCGAAGACTCAAAAGGAGAACACACCTTCCACTGAGTCACATCAAACAATGGAATTATAATATAAATTAGGCTTGAGATTTTTGCCAGTATTACATTTGCAATCTATCAGTATTGGTCAAATATATTTGAATTACTACCAGACCACTCAGTGGACGGGAGATGCAGACTTTAACTAAGTCACTGATTGACTGACTGACTGACTGTTGACCATTGTTCAATTTAAATTAAGGCACACCCCAATTTAGGGCTAACATACAACCATTAGAAAAATGCAATCAATAAAACTAGTCATTGGTCTTATAAATACATAACCAGGTGCAACACAGTGGTGAGTACTCTATGATCATTTGAGCATTAAGTCTTTATTTTAATATTGTTAAAAATTCTCACCTCATAAACGCTATTGTTTCGTTTTTATTTTTCGGAAAGGATAACGTCATGAAGCACAGATCAAGAACATCGGAACGTAGACTGAAGTCACAATGTTAAAAATGATCAAGTTGAGCAATGCAACGTTAGCTGGTTCAGAAATGATAATGCTAGTGCTATTAGTCTATATGCTAGATGCTAGGGAATGAGTAGTTTGGTTCATACATAGAAAATACTTGCTTGACTTTATATGATTGTGTGACTCTAGACATTTGTGTTAATGTGTGTGGAGGTAGAAATCAGATTAGAGTATTTTCACACCTAAAAGTCCAAACCAAGGTTCATGTTTTTGCTATGC
>JBBIGA010034658.1:0-13714 GCA_037576975.1 Alestes dentex | reverse complement strand
TATATTTGTTACTGACAACAGGGCTTGCCCTTAGTTGAGGAGAAAAGCAGAAAAGACAAGATTTTATACAAAAAAAGTTCTTAAATATCTCAGATTTGCTTAAAATGTTCAGCCTAAAATTACAATGTGTAAAACTGTACACTTATTTTTAGGTATTTATGCCCAAGAACTCCAGATGTCCAAATATTTTGAGCCATGGCCATTATTTTAGCCCTAAAAAGAGTGAGACGATGAAAAAGAAGAAAAAAAAAAAAAGACAAAGTAGTAGTAGATGTAGAAGAAGCAGAAGTAGTAATAATAGTAGTAGCAGTGAAGTATGAGGATACCCAAACACTACCTCTACATGTGCATTTTGTACACTGCAAGCTAAAATCATAGACATTAGTATGCAGTTGCTTCCACTGGGCAATAAAAGCCTGAGTTGCAGTTGGCATTCCAAATCATCTCAAAAGTTTTTGATGGGGTTGAGGCCATTCAGGTTCTTCCACAGTCAGCAATTTCTATTACTAACTACTACTTACACTGTCCAAAGCTTGAATTATCTGAATTTCTACATAAATAGCTCAAGGGGGAGTAGCACGGTATGCAGAAGGTGGTTTTAATGTTTTTGCTGATCGGTGTATGTATCGCATGGTGTGTTATCTAATCTTTTTTAACAAATGTGCTAAACTATCAAGGTCACTGATAGAATACTGAAGTCTTTGACGTAACCTAAAAATAACAAGAGAATTAAAGTACAGTATGGTCTGATCAAATTTCAGAGGCCATAGGTAGATCAGTTAAATAAAAGATGATAATAAAAACCTCTGAGCTTCTATCTGTCCAAAATCCTTTAATATCTAGCATTTCTCATATCAGTTCCTGTTTCTAAATAATGAAGGTACCGTAAAAATGTAACAAACACAGATGAAAAATAAAATAAATAAAAAAAAGCCACTGATTGACATTACATGAACCCATAAGCTTCTGTTGTACTTGATATGTTTCTGAAACTACCAAGGGAAAAAAAAAGACTCAGGGAAGGTCATCAAAGAAAAAACAAACAAAAACAAACAAGTAACAAAAAAGCTGAGCAGTCCACAGATCTTCCCCAACATGACAGAGCGACTGATGATGCAAAAGTCGGACCAAAATAAAATCCACTGCCTCAGGACACAGACATTCTCCAATCAGTGAAGGGCCGGTGAATTTCAAACTGAGAAGACTGTAGAAAATGATCCAGCAAAAATAATTGGGGAATCTGTCTGATGTAAAACTTAAAGGAAGTTTGACGATAAATAGTCATGTAATATAAAAGTACAGGAGCAGGCTAAAAAAGACTAAATGCAGTACTGCAGAATGCTGACGTCACTGGAACGTCCAGTTCAGATGATGAAATAAACTGCTGCACAGGACCGATCAACAGCTACAGTAATGCTGTGGTAGAGGTGTGTTTCACCTGAAGTTACTATTTTCACAAACCTTTTCTATTATTGGAGCCATCTTTATGTATTAAAAGTCAAGGCCTATTCACAAGTATGTTTGTCAGGGTAAAAATGCTCTGGAAATACTGTCGGAAGATGGGAGCACTACCAAAAACGTACTACCAACAGTGAACATGTTTTCTGCAGCTATTTTACAAAATAGTGGCTACGAACTGAGTACTACATGCCAACATAAACAAAAAACAGCTGTGTTGTATTAGAGTACATCATTCCTAACCTCTCAGCTAGAGTCTTCTGAATATATTCTCTTAAATCTCTACATGTTTATAGTCTGGGTGTCCCACAATGAGCTGTTCTGTTGCCAACTGTCTGGTCTGCAACCATAACAAAACATTGATCAGGGTTCAAGACAAAGCAACACCGCCCCCCCCCCAAAAAAAAAAAAAAAAAAATCAATGCGGTTATGACCACAGTGGGGTTAACAACTATTGAGCAGGAATTACTTGGGTGGTGGACAGTTCTCAGCACAGCAGTGACTTTGACATGGAAGCAGCCTGACAGTGTGTGCTGTGCTGGTATAAGTGCATCAGGCAGAGTAGCGATTTTAACCATGCTGCATCCTAACTGACTACTTTGTATAATATAACTACCTTAATGGTGCATCTAGATCTATAGTTAGGAGACTGCAGATCATACTAATCATGAATTTTATTCGTGTTATTTTATTAGTGGTATTAGTGTGTTTATTAGTGTGAATTTTATTAGTGTTATTTTATTAGAGTTATTAGTGCGCAGGTGCAAGCCTGCAGTCACATGTTACGACTGCTACGTGTCTTGTCCTCGTAGTTTAGTGTTTTTAATTTTTCTTTTTTTATTTACAACAGCTATTTCAGTATGTTTAGTATTAGTAAGCTGTGCCCTCTCTAACCAGGAGGGTTGAGAGAGTTATTTCTGCGCTTCTGTTGTTTATGACTATTTGTTGGGGCCGCCTGCACGCTGCTAATACTAATGCGAACACAGCTAGTGGCAGCGACTGGCTTTTACATGCAATAACATACCACCGTTTGTGTCATTACTAATTCATTTAACTGTTCATATTGAGTTTTTTTTTGCTGAGTTCTTAATGGATTTTATCTAGACTTGTATATAGAGTGCTCTGATTCTGATTCTAGTTCTTTAACATGGATGATACTGAATCGGGCTTATATGGGGTAATTATCCACAAATAAGCTACAGTCCATGATTGTACATCAATAAACTGCACCTATTTGGTACACAAAATAACAGTGCATTAGTGTAATTAGTCACAACATGACAAAAAAGGCAAATAAATGAAGGCACAGGGTGTTTACAGTGTTTGTCATTCGTAGTGTTTGCGGACTGTGAGTATGTGTATGTGCACACAAGGACAACTGTGTATGTTAGGACACTCACATGCAGCACTGATACAGGGGGGCCAGAATGCTTCTTTCATCTAAAGCTGGGTTTCCAAAACTGTTAACCAAAAAGACACAGGAAAACACATTGAAGAAAAGGTTTAAATACAATGCAACTTTTACAACATCAAGGTCCTACTATTCATTCCTTCTTCACCTTTTAGCATTGTCTAGAAGGATAAGCATACTGGCGCCGCCGTCATCTTGGAAACTCTCGTAGTGATGCCGATCTGCGTTGCCGATGAGGTAATCAAAAATGGCTGTGTCAATTACATCCAAGAGACGTGGACCAGCGTCATATGGAGGCATCTTCTTCACCGCCTCACAGTAACTCTCGTCATACTCCCACCTAACACGCGCACACACACACACACACAATAAAACCTTGACAGCTAATTCTATAAATCAGTGACACATTTAAAAGATATATAGCTTAGAATCAAGTACACATGGGAAGCAACTTTTAATATCTGCCAATTTTACCCCACCTCAGGGTGTGAACTGTCTGAAACACATTCTTTCTCCACTCTGTAAGCATAGTAGTTCAACTAACTACAGGCTGAAAATACAGATGTGCTTTTGGGCCAGTTTTGATATCACAGTATAGACTGGTGATAACACTGGTCATGTCAGACTGCACGAGATGTCGCACTGAAAGCACACTGGCACACTGTGTGGCATCAGTAATGTTTATGCTTCTAAATAACAGAATATAAGACCTTAAGCTTTTCTGACAGGCCTACAATGCAAGAAACTAATGGAATTCTGCTTTTGCTTAAAAATTCTGCCAAAAAATAAAAAATGTTTCAGTGGCAAGGTTTGCCAGAGAGAAAACATTAAATGGAAAAGATGGAGAGTTCGGAGCCATTCATTGTTGAAGAAAAAAAGGCAGAACTGATTAACCATTTTTCATTGTGCGGCAGCTAGCGTGAACACACCGCAGTACCGCAGACAGTGTGAACAACCTGAAATTCTTTCTCTGCATTTTAACCCATTCACCAATTAAAGCAGTGGGCTTCTCCCTAAGCCACCAGCTGCCACCAGTTTGGGCACTTCAAGTCAAATTACACATTTGGTAAAAAGTTAACCATCACTGTATGCATGCATGCACGTATGTATGCATGTATGTATGTGTTACTGTTAAAGCAAGATTATTACCAATTTTTTAAAGGCACATTGAAGGAGAACAACTGTCGTGTGTTCATCAGTTCAAATCAGTTCCCAGTAAGGTCCCATTTTAGCTATAACCACAGTCTTCAAATGTTTCTTACAGCTGACAGTTTTTCTCTTCTTGATTCGCTTCTAATTTGAAAACATTCATATTTCTTCTAGCATTAAAGTGCAATCACAGATTTTAATACTACAGTGACCGTGGAGAAAGTGAATTGTGCAAACCTGCCCAGTCTATAAGCATTTTTGTAAAGATCTTGACATCAGCACTTCTCCTTAATATTCATTTTTAATGACACAAACACAAACACACACACACAAAATACATAGCTGAGTTTTTTTTTTTTTTTTGCAAATGTCAAGCACACAGGTATATTCTGCTCTATGGCTATTTTTGCATCGAACAGTAAATATAATAGTAATGAAAACAACAACACTGCATTAAAATCATATTTAAATGTATTCATTTAGAATACTTACTCAGGGCAACGTACAATTTAGTAAAGCTTAAGATGTGGGTAAACTTCACTTTTAGGAGTCTTGCACAGATGATCTTATTGGTGTGCCAGACTTGGGAAACCAGTCCCTGACTGCCATATGGAAGGCAGAGGTATTACAACAAAACAGTTTATATGTTTTAGAACAAATAAAGCCGCCTAAAGAAATGTGGCAGTTGCAGTGGACTCTTTCACCAGGATAATGTGCTGTGCTACACTGCAAAACCTGTTCTGGAATGGATTGCGGAACATGATGGAGAACATGAAGAATTCAAGGTGTTGGCTTGGCCTCCAAATTCTTCAGGTTTCAATATGAACAAGCATTTGTGGGATGTGCTGGACAAACTAATTTGACCAATGGGGACACCACTTCGGAACTTACAAGATTTAAAGGATCTGCCGCTAATGTCGTGGTGCTACAGCACACTTTCAGTGGAGTCCATGCCTTGATACGTCAGCGATGTTTTGGTGGCATAAGGGAACATACATAATATTAAAGTGAAAGTGACCATTCTGTCATACTTGAACACACATTAGGCAGGTGAGGGCTTCCATGAATCTGACTAATTTGCCTCCCTTCCACACTGCATCCTGGTGCACATCTCCTTCCCATGTAAGCAACACAAGACCATCTTCAAGATGGAAAAGAAAATGTGTCTCATCAGACCGGCCAACCTTTTTTCATTGCTGCATGGCCTAGTTCTGATGCTCACTTTCCCACTATAGGCAGCATGAGCACGTTGACCACTCTGCAGCTACGCAGCCCCATACACAGCAAGCTGTGATGCACTGTGTGTTCTGAAACCTTTTCATCATAGCATTAACCTCAGAGAGGCTAGCCTTTGCTCCCCACGTTTATCAGTGTCCCTTTCAATAAGTTTAATTTAAGACCTTTTAAGACCATTAGGAGTAAAATTTAAGACCAACACGATGCATTACTAGAAACATTCGAATGATACCAGAAATTCTCAAAACATTCTAGTTTTATTGATTCAGTATTAAAACAGATAATCAAAATACTTAAAATGACAGAACTTGACATGCATATTCCCAACACAACAGTAGCCTTGCACATACAACCTAACCCTGCACGCCGGAGTTCAGCCCCTTTAGCACCCATTTCAGTTTCAAGGACTTTCAGGTAGGCCAGTTTTTCTTTGTAGGCCCTTCTCAGGGCACTGGACTCGGAGAGAAGCTGAGACATCTTGGAGCCAGCAAATGTGTCTTGGGAATGAACGGAGGTAAGAATTTAAGACTAGGGTAAATTAAATTTAAGACCTAGGATGAAAATCTGGGTGTTTTTAAGACATTTTAAAGCCTTAAATTTAACTTTCTGAATTTTAGACTTTTTAAGCCCCTGCAAGAACCCTGAATAATGCGTTATTGCTGGCAGAAGATGGATGGTAGTAATGCAACTAGAAGCTGTTTGTTAATGCCACGAAAGAACAGAAGAATACCGTGTGTGGGGTGCAATGACAATAGATGCTACTGTACAAACAGGAGAAACATGCAAGGCTAAAAACTATTTCAGCAATCAAAAACTATTTTAAAATAAAAAAGAAATTTAGCAACTCTTATCAAAATAGTATTTTTGATTGAAATGCAAACCCCTACAACTAACCATGGCATACTGGGAACATCCCACAAGACCACTGGTTTTGGAGATGCTCTGACCCAGTGGTCCAGCCAGCACAGTTTGGTCCCCTATCAAAGTCACCACTTGGCCATTTTTCTGCTTCCTAGACACAGTCAAGAACAGACTCCTCACATGCAGCCTAATATATCCTACCCATAAACAGGGGCCTTTGTAAACAGATAATCAATGACATTTACTTCACTTGTCAGTGGTTTTAATGTTGTGGCTAGACAGTGTCTAACAATATGTTTTTAAAAGCAAAAACTTTTGTGACAAAACTCTTTCGTGACAGTTGTTTATGAGGCACATTGGTGACGATGTTAATGAGGTGCAGTGTAATTCTTCCTTAATTGGAGGGCTCAGTCTGTGGTTAACCACAATACTTTTTAGTAGGCAAAGTGGACACAAAGCATTTTCATAAAAGCATACTTAAGCAGTATCGTTTTCCAAGAATTTTACATAGCATTCACACAGTACCATGTTCTTACAGCACACTGCATATGCTCACACAAAGTTTCATTAAAATGTGTTCATTAAAATGCAGAAAGAACAAAATTAGAATGTTTTAATATATATAAAATACATATACTTAAAACATTCTACCAGGTTTCACTGTAATCAAAATTCTTGTTCAATGATAGGCATTCAGCACCAAAGCTGCATAGTTCATGATTTTCATGAGTTCACACGATATGGGCTAAATAAACACACTAGTACCAGTACTTTCAGACAAAAATGGACACTTTACATTCCTAAATCAGCTACCTGCTAAAAATAACATGACCTCCGATAAAGAGGCAACTGGCTACCCATAATTATGCTATGGTAATTCGGTATAGGTGTAAGAGAAGCAGCATTCAAATGCAGACCATGTGCATTTACCTGGCTCATGTTATTCAAATTATATAATCCCAACACCGAAAAAAAAATTGAGCATGCTGGCCAGTGGCTTATTGAGGGCAAAAATTGGCTGACTCCTAGTCATAACTGCACAGTTTAGGAGTTCCCCTGCTGAAACAGAAATGATTTGGCTTCTGGCTTTCTTCAGGGTTGAGTTCCAGGAATTTGTTTTATGATTTAAAAGAAGGATTTTTTTTTACAGAAATATTTCACTTTGGTTGGTCCAGAGACCCCCAGAGTGATGTGTGTGTGAGCATACGTACCTGGCGAGTTTGCCCTCTCTGTATGTGCGTCCCCAGGGATGTCTGTGTTTTTGCAGTGGCCAGACATCAGGCAGCCAGAGAGTGACCGAGCCCTCCATGATGTCCCCCTCGGCACACGCAGGTTCACTCTCCCGGCAATAATAACACTTCCCATAGAAGCATGTATTATTCCCTACAGACAAACACACAGAGATAGAACAGTCAGATGATAATGAACCATTCAAGCCAACCACATTACTGAGAACAACATGCAATCCTACTTAATATGCATTATTTATTTCATTGACTATATTAAAGCATGCCTGAGTAAACACATTCTGTGGCTGAAGACAATATTGTACTTGCACAGGCACATACACAGACCACATGCTGAGCTGAGCTGCTGTTTGTCCACAGGTCTGATGGGTGCACGCCTTTAGACACACTGGCTGAACAAATGACTAAATCTTTCCTATCTCTACAAGCTTCAAATGGAAAAAGAGAACGAATATAGCATGCTGCTGTTCTGGCTTCCTAAAGAGTGCTGGTAACACATGAATGATTAAGAGTGAAAGGGTAAGGGAGAGAAACAAGGAAAGAAGATGTAAAAGATAAGGGGTGTCTATTGATGAAACAATAAACAGGTTAATGTAAGGTATAATCATTAGACATTTTCCAAAAGGTTGCTAAACTTTTTTTTTGGATTTGGAGAGCATAGTTTGCAAATCATCACATTGCAGCCAATGTTAGTGATTCCAATATAATAACATGCAACTGGTTATCTTTCCATGTAGAGTTTGAATTCTAGAGACAAACAGTGTTGCTTAAATATTTTCACTTTCCATGAGAACATTTGAGAAAAAAAAAAACAAAAAAAAAACACCCCAACCTGCTGTGGACACGAACTTTGCAAACACCACCTGCCTCCTGATTGGGTAGATGTACTGCGTTTGCATAAACGTCTGTTCCACTCAATTCCACCCCACAATACACAGAGCTGCCTCATTTGATACAATGCTACATACAATGCTTCCAAATTAAAATGAATGGGATCTGTTGTGGTGCGTTGCACTAATGTAAATGCATAAGGCTGGTTTATAGTGCCTTATGCATAAAGTTTTTTATAGTATAAAGTTATTTGTAAATGCATCTGCAAAATGGTGCAGCGGAGTTCATGGGCAAGCAAAACATGCAGAGGTTTGTGTCAAGCAAATGCTGATTAAATCCGTCCCCTGTGCTATGAAAGAGTTAAAGAGGCTTTTAGAGAATCAAAAAGGAACTGATCCAATGCAGAATTGGCGCAAAATTAAAGGTAAAAAAAATAAAATAAAATAAAATAAAAGTTAATGGCAGATCAGCTGGGAACAGAGGTATGCTCTTAAAAGATATTTAAATATGGATCTTTAAAATACAACCACTGGCAAAAGTTAAGGAATCCTCACACTTAGAGGATGTTCCCCAACAAAATAAACAAACCACAGATTCTGGCTTTATGAAACATACTTGATCTGGGGAAAAAACTGCCATTAATTAAAACATTATTGAATTAGTTCAAGTGCAGGGAAAATATGGAATCACTCAGTGTGGAGAGAAAAATGAAAAACAAACACATTGCTACTTTGTTGCCCCTCCTTGGGCTTGAATTGTTTGCCACATTCTATGATGGAAAAACTGATGATCAGATAATCCTTCCCTGTTGTCATCACCACTCTCACCTACTCTCAACCTATATGCCTTTGACCTGCTTTACCACATTTTGCACTGATGATGCTCTTCAGCTCCAGATATTTAGCAACCCCACATCACCCACGCTTCAGACCACAACATCGGATTTTCTCTCCTATCTCTCTCACATGTTAAACGGCTCCATGGAAACAGGCCATGTTCTAACAGCCCACAAATCAGCCGTACTCATACCAATCATAAATACCAAACTCAACATCACTGACTTGAACAACTACAGACTGGGACCTCTTCTCTGCTTCCTCTCCAAAGTTCTGGAGCTTGCTGTCTATAACCAGCTCAATCTATTTCTATCACAAAAAAGGCTTCAGTCTGGATTCAAAGCAGCACATTCTACAGAAACTGCACTTCTAGCTGTTACTGAGGAGCTTTAGTGTCTGAAGTGTCAGCTGAAATGTCTTCGGTTCTAATTCTTATAGATTTTTCTGTAGCTTCTGATACTGTCAGTCAACAGATCCTATGGCAATGGATTGCGTCCTACCTTGAAGCTTGTTAAGGTCTGCAAATCCTCATTTAACAGCAGAATAATTAGCATTTTAAACCTGGGCTGGTATTTGTTTTAGAAATGCAAATAAAAAAAATGATTCCATATTTTTTTATTCCACAAATAATTACACTAACGTCATTTAATCAGTTTGAGGTATGTCTCACGAAATCAGAATGTAATCTATTATGTTAACATTGTTTTGTGGCAAAGTGAAAAGTAAAGTACAAAAGTGGCTCCTTATAGTCACGCGTGAACACACCACAGCACACAGTGTGAACAATGTGAAAATCTTTCTCTGCATTTAACCCATTCAAGTGAAGCAGGGGGCTGCCACCAACGAGGGGCGCCCGGGGAGCAGTGTGTGGGGATGGTACCTTGCTCAAGGGTACCTCAGTGATGGCAATAGCAGTGCTGGGATTTGAACCCACAACCTTCTGAACGCAGGGTCAGTACCCTAACAACAACATTTTTGGACATTCCAGTTGGGTACTGCCTCCTGGTGCTCTCATTCATGTTAGAAGTATGTTTCTTAGACACAAAATCGTGCACAATGCCTGCCTAACAAATACCCCAGAAGTATAATTCTCTAGGTATTAAGACTCCTTTCTCCCTCAGATCTTTTACTGTCTGAAACTGCATTAGAAAGAATGCTAGATGCAAAAGAGATGACAGAATTCATTTTAAGCAGTTAAACTGCAGAATAAAGTGGGTATTTCTGACCAGCAAAGTCAAGATTAGAAGAATTTGCTCAGGTTTATCGTCGTAGGAATACAGATGAAAAAGGGAACTCTAGCAAAGCAGAAAAAAATACAATACAAAATTCCTTATGACTGCCTGATGTAAAAACATCTTCCTTTTTCAAGTGAAAACTGGGGTACCTACACTCCTTCACATAATAATAATAATTTTATTATTAATTTTGGTGACTGCGTTTTTAAACAAGCAAATGGCATCGGCATAATTGCAGGGCTTGACATGAAGTTTTTTCAGGGACCTGTTCTACGGACATGAAAATCCAAACTGTACTTGTATGAAGGCCAAAATCTCAACAGAATAAAGTACAAAAGTGACTGCTGTATTGCATAAATGTATGAAATGCTACAATTTGCACTGAACAATTTATAATGTGAAAAAGACAGAGAGAGGAAGGGAAATGAGAGAAATGTATCTAGTCCATTTATTCCAGCTCTTTTGTTCAGGAAGGAAAGAAAAAGAAAAAGTGAGAAAGAGAGAAAAAAAAGGAAAGTGTCTCTCTCTCACACACAAACACACAAAGTGGAGTAGCACTTATTTTTTCCGTAGACATTTAGAAACATCATTATATAAAGAAATATCATTATATAGACACCCCAATAAACAAAAGAACCACAAGATGAATCATGACACAACAAAAATCTGTTTTATGTAAATAAAAGTGTTTGTTTACTAATTACATACTGTACTGTGCAAACGTCTTGATCTACCATTCATTTATTCATATTTTGCCTCCAAAAAGGCAGGATTTCTTGTATGTTTAAATGCAGTCTTGACAAATAGTTTTTCATTCAACCATTCTCATTTTCAGTCCAGTCCCTGAATCTGACCAGTTTCAGATGAATGTCTTTGGTTAGCCACACAGTGACTCACGTATGAACCATTCAAGCATAACAAAGCCATCTAAATTAAGGCCTGAACCAGTGAAGGAACAGGTTCAGTGATTAGTATACATTGATGCTGAATGCTGAGTGTCTGAAGCATCTTGAAATAGGAACCTTGGGGCAATTTGGAGCCTGTCGCAGTTTGTTCCCATTTCTTTAATCTACTCAATATGCCAAGGTCTGACGGACATAAAAATAGTATTTTTGCACCAATAAGGTAATTCTAAGAAAAATAGAAGGCAATGAGGAGTGGCTTACAACATATAATCTTCGCAGTATATTGATTTTGCTTTGCAGTGGGTTTATTTTACCTAACCTCAAATTCGTCATAAAGTAATGAAGAGAACACCAAATTTGGAGGAAACAGGCTGTAAGCCCACCACTACTACTACATTTATCAACTCACACAGGGCTGATGGTGGCGCTACAGCATAGCTGTTTGCGGTTGTGTACACAAGCGCTTAGAGAATCAATTCTTTCTTCATTTTGCTGATTCACCGTTCTGATTCAGAATATGACCTGTGGAATATAAGGTTTTGAATTCCATTCCTGCTTATGATTGCTGCATGCATCTGTATTTAGGATTTTACTGTCGTCTACATGATTTTGCAGTGTGGCATACAGCTCCTTAGATTGATACCCGTCATTGAAAGCCTAAACTTTATCTGACTCTCGGCCAGGAGGTGGAACTACTTTGACTGATTAGCTTAGCTGAATGTTTATAACCACTCAGGGTCTACTCAGCTGGAAAACCTAAACATTTCTGTTAATGCCCAACAGTTTTGCTTGTTCACTTGTAAGGGCACAAAACAAAACAAAAACAAAAACAAAAAAAGAGGGAGGGAGGAAGAGACTGACCGTGCATGAGAAACGTGCTCAGTAGTTGGTCTGTTGCCACAGGCTTTATCTCTGTACGCAGATTCACGAACCGCCCCACCACCAGAGGCGCTCTCCTAAATCCCAGGATCCTGACAGAGAGCAACAAGGTACACTGTCCAAGTAAAGCAAACCCATACACAGATTGGATCTCCATTCAAACAATGAATCTACAGTCCAGATCAACTCTTTATTCAACTTCACCAGTTCATGCATCTGTATGCATACAACAGTGTGTCTGTTGAATATACAGGTTAAGAAAGTACAGTAATAATTGCATTAATATCTCATGCTAGTTCTGTGAGTGAGAATTTAAGTCTTGTGCGTCTTACCTGTCTAAGTGAAAAGCAGCGATTTCTGCATTATGTCTATCGTACCCTGCGTATGGCTCACCCTCTACCACGTAGTCTCTGCTGTACCTGTGTAAGGGAAAAAAGGGCTTACTGAGTCGTGCTTTATTTGATCAAAGCTGAAGCAGAATCAGTAAACAAATAAAAATACTGCAATAGAGCTACTCTATAGAACAGAATCCAGCACAAGTCAACATGTTGATACACATTCAAATATTTATCTTAACCCTGCAGGACTAATGAACGTTCCTTCTCAAATACATAGGTACAGCTATTTGTGCCCCCTAATGGGATTTAAACAGTGCAAGTATACCAGTAAAGGTCCTAAGGCCCAATTATTTCCGACCTTAACTCTATAAAACAGAAAAATAAACAGCCAAGAGTCTTGACACAATATATGGAGTCAATGTAACATAAATAATATAAATGCAACAGAAAACTGTACAGATACATGTGTGCCCTCAAGGTCCAAACAGTATAAGTGTACTAAAATACCTCCAGCGTGTAATGAACTCTCCACAGAGAAGCACCTCATGCTCGTTAATCCAAACTTGATCACTTTGATTATTTCAGTAAAACTGCGGTTGTCTACGTTGAGTTGCCAGTTTATTAGGTACACCTACACTGACCATTTTATCAGTTATGTATCTAACCTAGCTTTTCTGTATAACTCATCAGCCCTATCAAACAATGGGGAAAAAATCCAATGAGGAAGATTTAAGGACTGTTAAACGTAGTGTATGCAATTGTCCTACTTTTTTATTTTTTTATTTTTTCAGTACCATCAGTCTGCAGGACTTGCCGAAATAAATACAGAACAGTGAGCAATACCTGACTCAAATCATCCAGTCATTTGAGGAGCAGAGAGTCTAAATATAGAAAGGCATGTCTTTTATGCTCACTTAGAGGGTGTATCACTCAATCTAGGGTAGCACAGACAGCACTGAAATAGAAGATTATCTGATTTACTTAAAGCAGGCACGGAAACAAAAAACCAATTTCCAGGAGTACCATGTTCACCCTAAAGCAAATCTTACAAATGGACACTGCATGAATTTAAGTCATCTGTCTTGTCTTGGCATGGCAGCAATTCATAATGAGTTCATTTGAAGGGGACTCAGTTCTGTTTCTGCTCCGGAGCGGTACCGTATCACGACATGCAACTACGGCAAGCCGAGAGGGCAAAATCAGTCGAAGTGAATCCGGAGCGCTTTGTGTTCATAATGCGCGAGTTCAACCGAACCGTGCTGCAGACTTAAAGCTTTGTTCAAAGAATGAACGGTTTATTTTTGCCTTGGAATAGCCTTCTGTTCATA
>JBBIGA010034647.1:0-13715 GCA_037576975.1 Alestes dentex | reverse complement strand
GATTCATGTTTGTGGCTGTAATGTGACAAAATGTGGAAAAGTTCAAGGGGGCCGAATACTTTTGCAAGCCACTGTACTTTATTTACAAAAGGCAATACAAAAAGGCACGAGGGCCTACACACAAATTAAAGACTTCACTGGATCATCCACTGAAAGTCTACTAGAACAAGGGTTAGTCTGACTGTGGACCGACACCACTACACAAAACCAACGCGCCTAAATATAAACAGAATTCAACCAAGAACAAATAAAAACATACAATCATTGAAACTAAAACACCGGCCGGCTGTGACCATGTCAAAATAGGAGTTCAAACAAACAAAGGGCGGCCTCTAGTGGCCGCTGACTAGGGACATGACAGTTGATACCAACGCTTTAACTTTGGAGGGGAGAGGCTATGCTGTTATCAAACACTCTTAACTGTCATCAATTGTTATCAAACACTATTAATGAGCATACACATCAGAGTTTAAAGAAGGTACATTTCTAATGACAATATGGAAAATAAAGGGAACTGTGGTTTTCTGAATGTATATGCTCCTCCAGGAAGTGTTCTGAAGTTTCATAAATAATTATTTGATTTAATGACAAATTAAATAGACACAATGATTTTTAGTCAAATAAGGATTTCATTAGCTGGTGTGACTTTAATGTTCACATAAATGCTAGATTGGACTCTTCAAGTAAAAAGATCAATACCCTGGCGAAGGATATGGGAATCATAGATGTTTGGAGATATACGTGCAGAGAAATATATCCATCCAGCCAGGACACTTACTGCTAATTTCCCCATGCAGTATATACTCTAGGTTAGATATTTTTTTATATACAACAGAGATGTATTAAGAGGACAATGTGACACAGGTGCAATAACACTTTCAGATCACAGCCCTTGTTATATGTCAGTATGTCTTGATAGAAAACCAAGATCTACAGTATGGAGACTGATATTTTGAATAATCAGAGACTAGGGAGGGCCTAAAAACTAAAACTTTAAACATATTGCGACAGTGGGCTTCAAACCCTGCTGCGTCAGTAGGAAGCCACTCCTCACCGGATCGTGACAGAGGTGCTGAAAGGACAGCTCCCACCTAACTGCACAGGAA
Source organism: Alestes dentex (assembly GCA_037576975.1). Classification (NCBI taxonomy): domain Eukaryota; kingdom Metazoa; phylum Chordata; class Actinopteri; order Characiformes; family Alestidae; genus Alestes; species Alestes dentex. Next base: position 12,609 of record JBBIGA010034647.1, on the reverse strand, counting down.
AGACAACCCCTCTGTTCCATTTCAGCACCTCTGTTTTGGCAACTGGCACACGGTATGATGCAGAGCACCTGGCGGTAAACCACTCCTCACCATCAACAAGGAGATGTCTCTACATGTTTCTTTTCCCCACAGACTCCATCCCCGAGGAATACCCAGGTACATGCTAAAGACACCAAATCCCTGTGCCCTCCTGACACCTTTTCAGATGCCTCTACACACTGCCCCACGTGTGTCCACAACGCACACCACTCAGCACTACCGTGGACACCTCACACCTGCACCTCCTTCAATCCACAACTCACATACAAAAGACCGCAAATAAACACCTGCTATTTGCACTTTAGACCCAACATCTTTGTGTCTGTGTCAGCCAAAGCACTAGGCAGCACCACAGTTACGGACATTACCGACACAAAGCATGGACCTTCCCCTTTTGGCACCCGGTCTCAAGATACCCTCATAACCCACCTGCTAGAAACAAGCATCCAGCAGACACAACGTGTTTAGGAGATGGGCCTGCGGTCTACATGCAGCTATCCAGGATTTCCTCAGCCAATCGGGTGAACATACTTGTGCCGTTCCTGTTGAGAGAAGCCCAACAAGTGTACAAAGCCCTCCCAGAGGAAGAAGGCAGTGATTACACCATCATAAGAGCTGCAATATTAATGCAGTGTGGCTTCTCTTTTCACAAGGCTGCGGCCGAGTTCCATCACTGTACTTAACGCCAACACCAAGAGCTTAGAGCTCAAGAGCTCAACTTAAATGAGGGCACTACCTAGGCAGGAGAGAAAAGCCATACGAATGAAGGCCTTTCAAAACCCCCATGACATGGTAGCCACCTTGGAGTGCACCATGACCACCTCAGAAGTGGTGAGAGGCGAACATTGTGTTAACCTCTGGAAGCAGCCCAGCAAGCCCCCTTGATGTATGGGACCACACAATTACCTCCTGCATGGGCAGGGTGAAGACCCAGTACAGCGACCCTCACCAGCAGACAAACCCAGCAGACTCTGAACGGCGGGCCCTGCAAAGTCATGGCTGGTGGGGTGGGGGAAAAACCCAGAATTGCAAATTCAAAAAGAAGGGGGAGGACAGGCTCTTCCCTGTCTACGTGAATACTATTATAATTGGGGCCCTTGGTTTGCTGGTGTTACTCTGCAAGGAAATAGAGAGTGCAATGTTGGAACAGGTCCCAATAGCAGCTATAATTGCAGACAGTAAACTAATAAATAACATGACAGACAAAAACAATCCCTGGATTAATACAGCACTGAAGATTTGGCAAGAGACATGGAACACACATCCAGAATGCTAAGGTGTTGACATATGAGACAGATTCCTTCCCAAACAAAACAGATGACAGATTTAGAATGTGGATTTATCGAATGGGCAGAGGTTTTTCAAATTCCTGCACAATAAAGAAGAAACAAATTACAGCGAAATTTATTTATAGATATCTTCAAGCCTGAAACTATTTTAATCAAAATGTAGGAACTGCAATGGAGGCTGCAGAAACAGGAATAATGGAACTGTCATTATCAGCAGGCAGTTAAATGAAATGTAACAAATTTAACTCCAGATTTTTCAGTGTTTTTTGTCAGGCTAAACTCCATAACACACTATTTGTCAAAGAGAGGTGGGAGAAGGAGGGTAATTTGTTTTTTTATCAAGGACCAATTGGAAAGATTGTGGAAATCAACAGGAATCAATATGTTCAACTATGTGGCATCCCTTCTAAGTGTGACATTCAAATGGAAATCATCCTATTTGAAACATGGGATCAATGACCGGAAATTGATCATTGAAATTTGGTAGCAAGCAAAAAGAAAATGTTTAAATCAGAACCACTTACAGTGGAGGAATGGAAAGAAATATCAATGCTCTAACAATAGCATTTGTCCCAAAACTGAAATGATATAAAAAATTTTCCTCCAGCTCCCAGTGTAAATTAAGTGTACACAGTGTTTTAAAACTCCAGCAGCACTGCTGTTTGTGAACCACTCTGCACAGTATACACAAATATTCCACTACTATAATTGTAAACTACAAACTGCACCTATATGGTAAGTGGAGCTGATTTACAGATGTAGATACAGTGTAGGTGTTCTTAAAGAAGTGGGTCATCAGTGTAATTAAGCTGTCTAATATTGTGCCCCAATTGTCTGTTCTTTCATTAATATGTTAATTAACATGCAGCCTGGTTTATGCTACTTAATCATTTGAAATGACACATGAAATGATACATTTCATTTGTAATCATTTATTTCAGTGGACCTTTCAGTAGCATTGGGAAACATGAATAAAAACACAGAAGATGAGGAATAATGAAGCTGTTTACCTAGATATACTTGAGATCCCTCTAGTGTGGTACCTCTTAAAGACCCATTCATGTGATCATACAGTTCCTACAGAAAAAGTGTAAGAAACAAAAATTGAAGCAGGGCAAATAAACACAGAACATTTTGTGTGCAGTATTTATCTTACCTGGAGGATGGATATTTGAGAAAAGTCTTTCTCCTCAAAGTAGGCATGTGTGATGAGCTCGAGTTTGGCCTGGATTAGACCATAAAGAGGCTGCAGGGAAAACAGGCAGATATTACAGACAAAACTGTGTGTGGGTGTGTGTGTGTTTGCACCCTGTTTGAGAACTCCATCCCTATATACATACACATACACACAAACACATATACATGAGTGGGCGGGTGGGAGCACGTCCAAACCTCACACATGCATGAAACAATGGGTGTGACTGACTTACCACTCTACTGAGCACACAAACGCTCTTCTGTACCGTCTCTCTGGTGACGTCAGCCTGCCGCACCTTCAGAGCCTGCAACACATTTCATCGGTAGTCCACATGAAAAAAAAATTTAATGGGGTAGAACAACCCCCAAAGCATTGGCCCTATTATTATGAAATATGTATGATCCCTGGTGATGCCACAAGATGATGACAAATTAAAAAAATAAAAAAAAAAGTAATTTTTCCAGCTGTATTTACTCAGTGCAACATCCAAGTGAAAAATGTGATAGCAACAGTTCAGGAAAAACAAATCACTGAGATAGATAAAGAATCAACCCCTCCTAAAAATACTTCAGATGTAATTAACACAGCACACTAAGCTAATTGGCTTCCACCTGTGATCAACTGTAATCATTTTGATTAGTTCAGTATAAAAACAGCTTTTCCTGGACCAATCCTGGGCTTAATAGTACATCTGAAAGCAAACAATCAACTGTGGGTGTCAAGGTACTGTTGGAGACAAAGTTAGGAGATGGGTCCTAAAAAAAAAAAAAAGAAAAAAAAAAATCAATCCACAGGAGCACTGTAAAGTCTATACTTAAGAGGTGGAAAGTGTTTGAGAGGCTGTGTCTCTGCTGCAGGGACTGGGGCACTTTTCAGGATAGAGGAAAAACGGATGTGACAAAATACAGAATCAGAATCCGAAAGCTTTACAGTTCCCAGAGGAAACTGCTTCTGAAGGAAAAGCTGCTGCCCTCTGCTACAAAATTGTCAGTGGGGAAGAAGGTTCACCCTCAAACATGACAATGTACACTGAAAAACTGACCACAAAAGGTGAATGTCCTCGCATGGCCTAGTCAGAGCCCAGACTTATTGAAAATCTGTGGAATGACTTGAAGACTGCAATGCAACAATGGTCACCATCTAATATGACTGCAGTATTTCCCCACTCTTCTGTACTGTTCAAGCTCAGTCTATATGTGCAAAGTTGGTAGGACGTATCTCAGCAGACTCAAGGTAGTTAATGAAAGCAAAAAGCTGGTTCCATAAAGTAGACACAGGGGCTGATCTTTTATCCATCACAGTGATTGGTTCTTTTTATTTTTTCCTGAACTGTTGCTATGATCTCTTTTACTTTGGAACCATACCTGCCCAACCTTTTATGAGAGCCAAACCACCCCACACAGCCAGCACAATTATGTGTTAATGAATGACCTGAATCTGACCCATAATGTTTCTGTTAATTATTCATAACATTGTTTTGTCACTTTTTTTCTGCCCTATCAACACCCATGAAATTTTCTGAAAAGCTGACCCAACCCTGCGGGACACACAAGACCCATCTACTGTACATATTCTAAGTCACTTGTTTATCTCCTGTGGAGCTGAGAGACAAACATAGATATCAGGTTTAGTAGATTCCTAAATTCATAATATAATAATCAAAAATAATATTACTTTACGTTGCTTAACCTTAACATGCATACAATATTGTTATATAAGCTGTTATGGTGGATCAACAACTTGCAAATATACAGACAGGGCTATAAGTAAACAAGGGCATGACTAAACAGAGAAGGAAACATCAGGGATGAGAACAAAAACTTCAGTAGGGACAGATATAGGAACTGAAACGGGAGTGTGAACTATATTGACCGTAAGTATAGAGAACAGAAAAGGTTTGGGGGGCCCAGGTACAATTGGGGCAGGTGCGGAGTTTCAGTGTAGGTCCAGATTGGGCTGGAGCCACAACGATGGCTCCAGCTGAAACTGCTACCACACTGGTGAGTTGACACCCTCCAGAACAGTAGGGAGCACCAACAGCACCAGATCAGCAGGTGGAGTCGGTGGTGAAAGCTGCTTTCCGGAACTGCAGGTGGTGCCAGTGGAGACATCAGGCTCTCTGGTTTACTAGGTGATGCTGGCGAAGGCAAACTCTCTGGAGCACTAGGGGCAGTAGGTGCTGAAGCCCTCTACAGAAGACTCTTCCTCTGCAGCCGCTTCTCACCCTACCAGTGCATCCATGGTCTGCCTGGCCTGCTAAGTTTTCTTCAGCCAATTCCACCGCCAGTAGAGCTGGATTATCTGCCTTAATGAGGGCAAGTAAATCTCCTACCACCCCAGCCTCATCCTTGTCAGGCAAGGAGCGCTATACATTGCAGTGCCCACACAGGGGTGTCTTCCGGGATGCTACGGGAATTTACAAGCCTGGGCTCAGGATGGCGATCTGGACCACGGAGCGGGAGCTCAGAGACTGATTCATCGACAACCATCAGGACGTACGCGGGCAAAGTGAGGCTGTAAATCCGCCCAGCATTCTGGAGGATGGTACTGGCCGGATTTACAGCCTCACTTTGTCCATGTGTACCCTTCTAGTTGCTGATGCAAAAGAGGAACAAGAGCCTTATCGTTTCGCCCATAGGCTGAGCAGAGGACCTGAGGCCAGAAACCCCTGCAGCAACCGCCACAGTGCCACCGTGTAAGGCCAGCTGCCCCAGAAGACCAATCCATGAGCTCCCAGCCCTCTCAGCCTCCTCAGCCTTGCTACTCGTGACCCAAGTCTGAGCCCCCATGTGTTGTATCTGGGAGAGAGCAAGGCCTCATTTCCCCCCGAGTGGCTGTAACTAAATCTACCAGCTGGCCGACGTGCTCATCTCCGCTAACCAGTCTGGCTGCATAGCTCATGGCCATCCAGAATAGTGGCCCTCTCTCCTTGCCTGGCCCAGTCATCTGCCTCACCAATGCACTGAAAATAACACCCTGGCTTAGCGGGTTTGTTGCATCCATTTTAGTTCGATCCATCTGTAAATTGGTGTGGGTAATGGAGGGCATAGATGGGACACAAATGTAATGCCTTCTTCAGAATCTAAAGAAACAGAACACATGTGCACACAAAGAGAGTGCGTGAAAGGAGAGCGGGAAACAGAACGGGGAGTGATAGAGGTGGAACAAAATGGGACGAGACTCTATCAGGAAACACTAAACTGAAACAAAGAAGTACTCAAAGTCTGTAAAATGCTTTTCAGTCCAGCCTTACAAAATACAAGTAAAAGGCAAAAAGTGTACAAACCTTTGCTTCAATCTGTCTGTAGCAGGAAACTCCATACACGCACTTCATTTCTTCACTGAGAGAAGGTAAATGAAAGTAAACGGTGTCTAAAACAACGAAATGAAAAAATAGTAAATCTTCTGCCAAATACAGTGGGCTCAAAATCACTATGTAACAGGTTTAAACTTTTTACTCAGTAGTAATTCTGAACACGTGAAATATATTACATCTAAAATTCACTTTTACTATTGTACCTTCCTGAGTTATTGATTATAGGCGCTGCCACCATCTGATTTAAGTGTTGCTAACCTCTAAACTCAGCATAATCAGAAATATTCTGGATGCAGCAGAAAATGCTGATTGCAAAAGTTTTCAACTAACACTTGGTAGAACTAACTTTTTGGCTTCAGTAACAGCTTTAACAGCTGTTATAGGTTCAGGTTGATTCAAAGACCCTTGAGGAAGAAGCCGAGATCTTGATTTTGACCTGTCGATTGTTGAACATTATCATTTTTGTTGTCTGAACACTCATATGTTGCTCTGGCTTTGTGATTGGGATCATTTTCCCGCTGAAGGGGAATGTTTCTCCATAGCTTTAGATTTCAATGGACTGAACAGGTAGCAGCATCTCTCTGTATTTTTAACTCAGTTTTCTATTTGTCCTTCAAATTTAACAAGATGCTCAGCCTGCTTCGAGGAAAAGCCCTCCTGCAACGTAATTCAGTCACTCCATACTTCAATGTTGGGATGGTGCTTGTTGAAGAACGGGCTGCATTACATTTACGCCACATAGAGCTCCATTGTTGTCTCAACTGACCACAAAGCCTTACTCTGCATTTTAATTGGGACACTCTAATGCTTTCCTGGTATCAGTGACTGGTTCACCTTCACTCCAGTTACTGAACTTTGTAGTTCCTCCCAAGTGATTGTTGGCCTCTCTATGGCTTCCATTGAAAAATTGTGTCTTAGTTTAGTTTTGAGGGATGGTCTTTTCTAGGCAATTCAACCAAAAGCACTCACGGGAATATCACTTTGTATTTGTGTCTGTTTCCTACCATGTGCATGTCTATAGCACTAACTTTCTCTAATTTCCTTAGAATGCTCTTTGCTCTTCATTTTTAATTCATTTCCGTTTAGATTTACAGTTTGACAAGGTTTACTTAAATTAAAGGGGGGGTTTTTATCCACGAAATTTTTCTTCAGGATTTACAGATACATCTCAATTGTAAACCATCTGATTCTCGAGTAAAGGGACACAACGTGGTTTCCGTCTTTTACTTCTTAATAAAACAAGAAGTTTAAATAAATATATTTTTAGACAAACGTGCTATAGCTCAAGCAATACAGTGATGTGCTGTGAATCTATAATATGATTGGATATTGCTAATGTGCAATATTATAGATTATAAACTCCAAACAACAGATCACATTCCTCAGTCTCTTTAATGGCTATTTTATGTGCAATTTCTTTACATGCAACACACTATTTAACTCTTTTCACACTGTTATGTGCAATTGTCGAACTGTTAATTGTTTATTTTGTCTTGCATCTTATATCTAAGGTCTACTGTTATCTTAGGCAAAGACACAATTGCTTGTTGTTCAGTTGGTTTTTTTAAATTCAAAAACAATAAACAAAGAATAACATCTGGCAGTGTTGTCAAACTGATGAAAATAAAAACTTGACATGGACCCCTCAAAGGGAAGAGAAAGACAGACCACCTGGTAATGAGACCTCCAGGCAGACACCAGACATCAAATGAAAACTCAAAAGGTCCCTTGTTGATGGCCTATTAGACACTTGTCTCAAGAATCTGTGAGCCAGTTACACCCCATTTAAATTCTACATCTTTTATGTGTAAACGTAGAGTTTCCATAGAATACTTTTTTTACTACTTTTCAGTTCTTGCACAAAACCATTACCACTTTTAAAGTAATTCTGAGGGTTAGTCTTTTGAAATAAAATATAATTTGGTGTCATTTGCAATCCAGACAAATCAGATGACTTTTAAGGTGGGTGAATACTTTTGCAAGGCATTGTTCATGTAAAGCTCATCATTGCTTACCCTCCTGGTAATTGTGTGCTCCATCAGGAAGAGCCAGGAAGGGCAGGTACTTCCATTTCTCTGGGAGATTATTACTATCATGTCCTTCATCAGGAATCAGAGGAGGATATGAGAACTCCACCTGAACAAAGAGAGAAGCATGCAATAAACAAGGGCTAAACCTTTGATTGACAGGATAAAAGGATTTTTCAGTGTTTTAGCTAGACAGAAAGATGGACAGACAGACTTTATAATTACATCTTATACATTATACAAACTGACAAAAATGCAAATTTGATGCATGACAGTGATAGTCCCCAGAATTGTTGATATTTTCTCTGTGAACATTGGCACAAATATGGCATCCAGATATCACTATTAACAAACTACTCACTACAGAACTATTGAAAGCGCTTAACTTTACTATCATTATTAAGGCATCATTACGTTTTTTTTTTGGCATAATCTTACTTTCATGTTGCGGTCAGTATAGTTTTGGCTGGAGTTTGCGGTTGTATTTTTAAGACAGCTATCAAATAGATGTACTTTAACAGCTAGTTTTCATTTTAGCAATACATTCTATATCCTCCTGAGTTCCAGCCTACTAATTTTTCCAGCCTACTAATATTCAAAAAACAAATGTCCACCACAGAGTGCTATTCTTTTACTACTTTTCTTGTTTATTAACATGCCAGGAATTATGTAGTGAGTGTTTAGTGCGGTTTTCTCTTGTTTATGTCAAAGAAGAATTTACTAGCAAAAGTACTACAAAACTATAAAAGACAAACATGATGCTTGATGTTCAGCTCTTGCATATCATTTATGATCAAACATACTTAGAGAAACTGTGCCACCCTGAAACCCAACAAACGACTAAAAAAGATAAAAAATGAATTGAGTTAAATGTAATGACATTATTTAGATATGGTGGTGTGGCTGGATTTATTAAAAATGTTTGTGGTCAAGTTTTACTGTTCTTTTCACATTAAAATAGCCCCACTGTCCATTACAGTGGACATGCTGTAAGTACAAAAATAAATAGTTTATTTTACCCCAAACATGTGGGAAATCACAAAAAGAACTAAACTGAAAGATACATTTTTACCCTGGTTCTGAGGAGGATATTATTCAAAGCTCTCAGATGGGCCTCTACATCTCTGCTTTGATAAAATCTACTGGATGATAAACAGTAATTGCCTTATTATATAGCACAGTTCACACATTAAATGTTAATCAACATGCAATATCACAATATGTTTAAATAAAATAGTAAGACAATGCACATAAACAGTGAAGCTATGGATAGGATATCATTAAAATAGCATCTAATTATTAAAAAGTTATAAGGAATACAAAAAAAGAAGATTTGAAAACAAATAATATAGTGCTTGGACTTTCAGGCGACTATAGTGAGATTAAAGTCAGATAATAAATTTTGCATTACCATGTGTGTAACCAATGCCGCACTGCTTACATTACTTATTTAAATCACAGATCAAAGTCATTAGAACAGTGTTTCTTAAGCCAGCCCATTTACCCACTCAGTGTCCAAACTCTGAGTCATATTTTTCATATTTAAAACTGCTGAGTAAGAGAAGAATGAAAGGTTCACTCCTTATTGCAATGGATAACAAATTTTGTCAATTAGATCATTACGACTTATAAAAATCACTATATGTGCTTACATAAGTAAATAATTAAATAAAGTACTTGACACAAAGATGCAACTGAAAAGAGAACAACATATTGTAAAATTGGTGTCAGGTGCTGAGAAGGCAAACTTGACTTTAAAAAAAAAAAAAAAAAAGAGTGTACACTTAAGTGTGTTAAAAGCTGAGCTGAGAAACACATGAAGCTCATGGGTCGGAGTGGTATTAGTATAAAGTGTAAAGGCCCATTTGTCACACCACAGCACAAAATTGTTCTCTGCATTTAACCCATTCACCAAGTGAAGCAGCAGGCAGCCAGGAACACAGGGGACCAGTGTAACTTGCTCAAAAGGTACCTCAGTGGTAGGGTTGGGTACCGAAAACCGGTGCCATCACGGCACCGGTACCTATATAACCGGTATGTACCGGACCGAAACAGAACGCGATTTTCGGTGCCTCATTTCGGTGCCAATTAAGGTTTCTTGTGCACAGTTATGAGCCCCTTTGACTTGTCATAAGAGAAGACAAAAGTGTGTTTTGTCCATTCGGAGACTCCAAAGGACCCTTTGGTTACCACTTCACAACCACAGCAGCCAGAGCTTTGAAATTTCACACACAGGTGCCCTAGACCATTTTAGAGACTCCAAAGGACCTTTTGGTTACCACTTCACAACCACTTCAGCTGTATTCATTATCTTGGTCTATAATGAAAGACACCCCTTTTGAGGTGTCTTGTGCACAGTTATGAACCCCTTTGACTGTGTATATTTTTATGAGCCCCATTTGACTGTGTGTACTTTTGGAATTGCACCTTGGAATAGGTCAAGGAAAATTCTACTGTGTGCAGAGAAGATTTTTATTGCTTCAAAATAGAATGTCAAAACTACAAATAACAATAATTATAAATAAGTAAATAAATATGAAAATGTAACAATATTAAAACTACAAATAACAATAATTATAAAATAAGTAAAGAAATCTAAAAACTATTTACAATATAAAAAATACAAATAACAATAATTATAAAATAAGTACTGAAATCTAAAAACTATTTATAACAATATAAAAATACAAATAACAATAATGATAAAACAAGTAAAAAAATATGAAAATATAATAATATAAAAACTACAAAATAAATTATTTACACGCCACGCTCAGCGTGCCAGTCTTGATAACAGTTCCTTTTTGCACTGATGCACAAGGCGACCTTGCATGTGCTACATCCTGTGGGAGTCTTTGCCTTACACTGAGCACACCTCTTGCGACCCTGCGTCCCATCCTCAGCAAAGTACTCCGGCATGTGGTGGGGCAGCACAGCAGGAGCAGGACCACGAGCAGGGCTAGGTGCTGGAGCAGGAGATCCCGCTCTTGTGAGCTCCAAGACCAATGTCTCCCTGAAATCCTTTTGTATCATGAGCCTCTCGTGGCTTTTAGTGGCGAGCTCCTTGTGCAGGAGGTAGGCGTTCACAACGGCAATGTCAATGAAATGAAAAAAAAGGACTTGTACCACTTGAGGGTTTTGTGGAGCATGCTGTAGTATCTGATGAGGGCATTGGATACATCCCCTCCACCCATGTACCTGAATGGATAAAAACATACACAGGAAATATTATTGACATCTGCATCAAGATAGGTAATATGAGCTCAAGGAGGTAATATAAAGAATATATACTTGTTGTAGTCCTTCACAGCTGGTGGAATCTGAAACTCCGCTACTGTCCACCGCCCATCGTGACCCTTGACCCGACGATGGACTGATTCCTCCCCATGGGCTGTGTGCATCGTGGAGCACATTAGGACATCTCTGGTGTCCCGCCACTGTACAAACAGCAGATCACCGTCACGGATTCACCTGATGGACCCCCGGGGAGATCGTCTGTCCAGGCCCCCAGACCTGTCCATGGGGTAACCAAGGCGGTTTGGGCGGATGGTGCCACATGTCCTGATCTTCTTCGTGAGAAGGTCCTTGAAAAGGGTCGGGCTTGTGTAGAACTTGTCCACGAACAGCTTATAACCCATGCCAAGCACCTGTGTGGAGACCAGGTGCATGACAGAGTCATAGCTGAGTCCCTTTCCATCTCCAACAACACCTTTGCCTTCATACACGAAGAAGTCCCATGTGTATCCATCCAGGGAGTCGGCCAGGACAAACAGTTTGTAGCCCGACTTCACTGGCTTGTCCTTCATGTATTGCCTCAGACCAGGGCATGCCTTTGAGGCTACCATCCTCTCATCCACCGCAATGTTCTGCCGAGGGTGCTAGCTGGCTCTGCACGCCTCCCGAATCTGCACATACATGGGCTTGATCTTCCCCAGGCGGTCAAACTCTGGTGTGCCATGCTTGCCATCGTTCACTTGGTCGCTCAGGTAGAGGTGGCCGAGGATCCATCGGAACTGTTGACCGGACAGGAAATGGCATGCTGTACAACTCCGAGACCCTCCAGTAGTCTGGAATGCTGTTCGCGTTGAGCAGGCCCATGTACACAACCATTCCCAGAAAGCAGTAGATGTCCTTTAGAGTTATCTCCTGCCATCTGTTACCAAGCTGTCATAAGAGCAGACAAAAGTGTGTATTAAGTGAATATAAAAATTACAAATAACAATAATTAAATAAATAAGTAAAGAAATATAAAACCTATTTACAACAATATATACCTGTTGCTGTCCAAACTTGTTGGTGTTGTTGATGATCACTTGAAGCATATCATTGGATATAAAAAGCATAAACAGCTGGAGGACTGAATATGCCTGTCCTTGCAACAGTCCCTGGGGGCCAGGCCGTCTTCGGGGGCGGAAGTGGGGCTCCCTGGGCACCACGTCCTGGAGTCTCATTTATAACCGTTGCGTACGCACAAAACGGCCCTAAAAGATGCGGACGCCTCTTTCTACGCAGAAGTTGCGATCTATAGAAAAAAACTTGACGGCAGAATGTGCGTATATTTGCGCAAACTCTGACCCATGCGTGCGAACATTTTGGAAGGCAAAAATGCGACTGCGAGTGAAGAGGGTGAGTGTGTTAGTACATATAGGCCTATAATAATTCTTTGTGCTATGAGTAATACACCATACATTCAGTTTCACATATTCAGTCACATATTTATAATAGTGAATAAATATATAA
>JBBIGA010034617.1:0-10000 GCA_037576975.1 Alestes dentex | reverse complement strand
TCACAAACACACTCACACTCACACAGACAGAAATGAGCCACTTATTACACCACAGCCAGGCCCAGTCATCTGCCCCCCCACCTTGACTCAGCGCCCTCCAGGCTTCTATATGTTCACCAACATGTTGCCAAACTAGACCTTTAATTTTCTCTTTCATTTCTTGTAACTGTATTACATGGTCTCACAGACGTTTCAGGGACTCATTTCACTACATCTTGTACTTGTATGTGACAAATAAAGAATCTTGAGAATCTTCAAACAGCAGCTGAAGACCCGTCTCTTCGCTCTTAACAACTACAGGTTCATGTCATGAACTAACTAACTGACACATACTTCACTAATAACTGTCTTCTGTATGTGTGATCCAAGGGCCGTGGTGGCGTAACTCCATCTCTGCTACAATTGTAGTCAACAAGCAGCTCTCGTCTGTCAAATGCATGAAATGTATTAAAGGAATATTTCAGTGAAACACCAAACTTACAGTGGACATGTCTTGGCTCCCCAACCAAGTCTTTAGTTTTGCACTGGAGATACAAGGCTGGCAAGTAATGGGAAATCTCATGGAGTGACCGACTTCACTTCTGTTAGCCTCCCAAAAACATGCCTTGGCAGATCAGTGGTTGTTCTATTGGGTTCAGAAGAGGAAAATGAGGATTAAAATGAGCCTAGGCCTAAAGATCATTTCCAATTCCTGGCTGTGGGACAGAGCATTGGAGGGACACACCCGGATCGCAGTTCTGACATCATCTGATTTGACTCAACAGCTGGATCTGGGGCTGTGAGCCATGGCAGCGTTTCTCAACTGCAGTCCTGTTCAGTTGCGTGGTTTATAGTCCAGCTCAGCCCATTCAGATCACTCTGGACAGCTGGCGTCCTCGTGTTTAGGGAGTTGCCCCAGAAGGATGTGGGTTTGAATCCCAGGACTGCACCACTGAGGTGCTGCTGAGCAGGGCGCCGTTCCCACACACTGCTCCCTGATTGCTGCCCACTGGGTCACTTAGTGAATGGGTTGAATGCAGAGAAAGAATTTCACACTATGTGGTGTGACTATAAGGGGCCATTTTATTTTAATACAGGGAGGAAACCCAGACTGGACTATAGAACAGAGCCTCATGCACACACCACACACTCCACTCTGGCAAGAGAGGCAAGAGAGGCAGCTCCCTGTGTGAAATGATCCGTCACACAGCAGAATTTAGAACATAGAACTGAATGACATGCACCCAGTAGCATCAGGAGGGTCAGGGAACGCCCACATGCCGTTAGTAGGTTGTCATTCTGTCCAATCAGAGGCGGTAGAAGATGTGTTAGACGTGATAATGGACCAATCGAATGGAAGAACACGCCAAAATGGGCGGGAGCCTATGATTCTTGGGTGTGGCCTGTGGTGGCTCCGGTTGGAGGCGACGGTGGTCGTCTGTTTTTCGGCTTCTTCTCCAAACTAGGACGGAGAGAAAACCGGGAGGAAAACGGGACAAACGACGGCCTCGACCTGACTTGTTCAGACTCTGTGGGACTGCTGAAACCTGAGGCACGGCTGGGATGAAGCGGCGTGCCGAGAATTTGCCAGGAGCTCGGTGTTAGTGTGGGAAGAAGAGAGAAAAGTCGGGCTTTTGAGAGGGGAGCCATTTTGTCCCGACTGTGTGGGAGAGAAAGAGGAGGAAAGAAAGGAGGATAGGAAGACAGACGGAGTGGGGGGCAAAAAAGGGGGTGCATCTGTCCGAGAGAGGAAAACTTGTCCTCTTGAAAGCGAAACGTTCCGGTTGTTCTGTGCGTCGGGATCAGTCCCGACGGAGGCCCGATTCTCGTCGGCCGCGGTACGCTAGGTTAGCTTAGCCTGGAAAACAATACGGTTTCTGCTTTATCCAGCCACCCTGAAGCGTTGTTGTTTCTTTTTTCGTCTTCTACGTTAGTGTTAACCGGTTTTAAAACAGGAAAAATACATAAATAATGGCTAAGAAGACGTACGACCTGCTCTTCAAGCTGCTCCTGATAGGAGACTCCGGTGTGGGCAAGACCTGCGTGCTGTTCCGATTCTCCGACGACGCCTTTAACACCACCTTCATCTCCACCATAGGTGAGGACCACAACAATTTCGAAAAATTCTCTATTTTTATTGTGTTTGTCTTTATGTCCTGTCCTCCTCACAGAAACGGACAGAAGCAGTTAGCATTGCGGCTAACTAGCCTCCCTGATGAGAAAACGATGGGTTTCGCGCCCCAAATCTTACGTATATCACATAAGAATAACAACAGTACACTACAATAAGGAGTACAGCCTGTAATTAATGGGATTTGTGTAGATTTGGGACTCTGGGGCACTATTTCTGCAAGTTTGCAGGCTAAAGCTAACGGCTAGGCTAACGTGGCTAGCCACCCTTAGGAGAAAACGGTGGGGGTCGCGCCCCAAATCTCACGAATATCACTTAAGAATAGCAACACACAATTTTTAGAAGCTATTTAGGGAGTACATCACGTAAAGAAAGAGATTTGTGTCGATTTGGGACGTTTTTACTTTGTGCAAGTTTATTTACTCTTGATGTTGACTGCTGCTATTTTTTATACCGATACTGTTAGTTCTAGTTATTTGTCTATGTATGTATAGCATTCATGCTGCTAGATCTAAGTAATTTATTTATTCTTTCTGTTTATACACTGGCCTATTTTGGTATAGAGGATACATTCTACGCTTGATACTTTATCTCCTTAAATCCTGGTCTCCACTTTATTTATTTGCTTGGTTTTATATATTTTATACTTACAAGAGATACGCATCTACAGAGCTGCAGATCTCATCTGGTTGCACTCTACATTCCTGTGGATTGCTGTGACAATAAAGAAAGATTCTATTCTAAGTTTGCAGACTAAAGCTAACGGCTAGGCTATAATGGCTAGCTTGCAAGATCCTATTTTTTTCCCCAAACACTAAAAGAAATGTCAGAGGTTTGGAGGAGATAAGAAGGCACGTCTCGCCCCTTTGCTAAAATTTGAGCAACTTTGAGGTTACTCTGAGCTGAGGTTGTAAAAAGAATGTCAGTTTTTTGGTTGAGTGTCATGCTAGTTCATAGAGCTCCACATTCTAGTATTTTTCTCAGCATTAACACGCCTGGTTTGATTAATACTCACTTTTAGGCCTTTCAAGAGAGAAATAGGATGTGAAAGTGGGTAAAACACAAATATATGGAAAGTTTTAGGAGCATGACTGGGAAACGCTGTTGAAGGTACCAACTGTTATGTTAAGGGGTAGTTGGTGGTTAGGGAGTTGCCCCTGTGATCAGAAGGTTGTGGGTTCAGTTCCTAGGCCTGCTCGTGGCACCACTGAGGTACCCTTGAGCAAGGTACCGTCCCAACACACTGCTCCCCGGGCGCCCCTCATTGGTGGCAGCCCCCTGCTTCACTTGGTGAGTGGGTTAAATGCAGAGAAAGAATTTCCTGCTGTTCACACTGTGTGTTGTCATGTATGACAAATGGTCACTTTACACTTACACTTTATACTCTCTACATTGCTGGCTAGAACTGGGCTGTTCTCTTGCGTAGATGAGCACAGAACAAGTCAGGGAGCGGCTGTGGAATCTTAACTGGGCCAGAAGTAAGTTTGAGGCAGAAATACTGGACCGATATTCTCTAAATATTGTTTATTTAGAGGGGTGAGATGGCACAACATTGCACTTCCGTTTCAACACCAATAGACAGCTGGTGGCCTAGTGGTTAGGGAGTTGCCCCTGTGATCAGAAGGTTGTGGGTTCAATTCCCAGGACTGCTAGTGGCACCGCTGAGGTACCCTTGAACAAGGTACCATCCCCTACACACTGCTCCCCGGGCGCTGTGTTCCTGTCTGCTCGCTGCTTCACGTGGTGAATGGATTAAATGCAGAGAAAGAATGTCACACTGTTCACACTGTATGCTGTGGTTTGCTTATGTATGACAAATGGTCACTTTACACACTTTAAACCTTAAGCAGTGGTCAAAAAGCTTTGCTCATTCTGGTCCAGCATAAATGAGGGACTTTACAGAAGACCAAACCTAGATGATGATCATCCAAACCTCACGCTGAAACTACCCAAACACTCCCCTTAAATTGTACACAAAATACAGCTAGCAGCACATCGCATTAAGATAAATGTGTTCCAGGAATGTATTGGAATCACCCATTCTTTCTCCAATACTGAATCCAGCATTTTCTCATAAGTAATATTAAACTGCCTTGCAGACCTTTAATGGTATCACAGTGCAATGATGGAACGCATGCTACAAGAATACTTTACACACCTGGTGGTGTTTTTCATTGATCTTTCAGAATTGTGGAATAATTGTGGACTATCAGTACACAACAAAGTCATCTAGAATAGGTCTAAAATGATCATTGTAGCGTCTCTGATTTCTTTACAGTGGTGGTGAATGGAACCAGGCATCTCCAACACATACAGCCATTTTATTCACCAACGATCCCCAGTGAAGCTCCACGTGTCTGAGTGTTTATATGAATGTTGATGATGATAAAAATGTGAAACTGAACTAAACGAGTTTTTTGGGGGGCTATTTGGCCCCATGATGTATTGCTTCTCAAAACTCTGGTAAAACAGTGTCAAGGCGTCAGGCCGTGCAACCATAACCATTTCGTGGAATAAATTTCTGTGAGGGAGATTTTAGAGGCAGACGTCTGGTTCCATTCACCATCATTGTGATCAGTTCTCTGTGTAAATTTGTTTACGTCTGAATTACTGAATTATACACGAATGTAGAAAAGTGCAGTTCCCTTTTCAGATGACATCAAAGGGTAAACTTATACAGTATTGTAAACATGTTTCCAGAGAGGAAATTTTACTGTTTAGTTTTCTTTAATATTTTGACATTTTCTATGAAGACTGAAGGTTATGTGACCCTGCTTACACTTCAGTTCACTGTATCATGGGTGCTGCTTGTTTAGTGTAGTGGAAGCATATTTATTAACTTTGTTGCTGCAGACTAAAATGAAGTCTGCTCCCATGATGCTGTGAAAAGAAAAGTAGAATAATAAAGAAATAGGAAATAACATTTTACTTATATTAATTATATATATTGAGACCAAGATATTTAATATATAATAAAATGTGTGTGTGTGTAATATAAAACACTGAGCACAGCCAGATGTCTTTGCTTTTGTTTTGGGGTGAATATTTTTTCTCAGCTGGACAATAAAACTGCAACCATAAAATTAACAGCCTGAGCGTGTGACCAGCGTTTAACTATCTGAATCTGCCTTGTTTTTAGGTGTGTGAGATACCTAGTCTCCCCCAGTGTGTAAACGGTTATACATAATGAAAAACACTATGCGTATAACAGTAACCTGGTTTCAGTGCTATTTTATGGAGCAGCGACTGAAGATCAGTGAGGCTCTTTGTCAAGAATGCAGCTTTCCCAAATGTGATGGTGGACCACAGGGGTTTAAGTGGATGTTTCATTTATTCACCATTTTACTTCGACATATGTCCAGGCGTTAACATTTACCAAACTTCTACCAAAAGTGCTCTGTGAGGAACAGTAAAAAACACGGTAGGATGTAGTAGTCACAAACACTGCTGTCCCGCTCACGAGCGCAGCTATTCCAGTAATGCTGTCACCACAGCAACGTTTACATGGTTGTATGCCGCCGCTGGTTGTGTACTACTGTAATACGAAGAATGCCATTTTTTCCCCTTAACGGCGGCACGTAACCACGGCATAAGAACCGGTCTACTGACCTGCTGCCTTTAATTACCTTCCCGAGTTCGTTCTTCCGAAGGGAACGCTCTCTCTGGCTGCTCCTGGCAGCAACTCGGGATGTCGGTATGTTGGCTTCAGGTTTCTGGGTCATGTGCATCTTTGAGTTTGTTTTCATGGATTTAGAGTTGGCCGGTGTGTCATCGTGATTGGAGCGAAGCCTGTTGGGCTCGCAAGCTGCTTACGGTTTTCACAGAGACAAGTTCACGCCTGTAATAGTGCGAACTGAGTGTTGTGGTAAAACCCAGAAGGGATCGTGTGCGGTTGAAAAGGTCACACACGGGTGCCGTTCAAGGTCAAAACCATTCATATGGATTATCGAATGACCGAGCTGTTCATGCTCTGCCCACAAGTATGTACAACTAAATAAAGTGTTGACGGACTGTTCAGAATCCAGTTTAGCCGAATGAATGTACGTTGCAGGTTATATTTATTGCATGATATTGAATTTCTGGTGTAAAATATTGCTAAGCTTGACCGTTATTGAAGCTGTGGGGAAATAATAGTGGCGTTGCTGGATTTAACTTGATTGAATGATCACAAATGTTATAACTCTCATGCAAAAAAGTAAATAATGCCTATATTTTGGCAAAATTATTGGTTTGAATTTGATTTTTTACCAACATTTTTAAATTTTTACCAGTGTCTTTATACCTCTTTCAACCAATACTATATGCAGCAGTTCCTGGGATTGGCATCTAGAGTGTGTGATCCACGATTTATCTTATAAGACAATGCAAGTAAAGCTGAATAAAGATATTTCATTGTTAATTGGTGGGCTTATTCTAAGACTGGAGTAATATAATATGTAGCAGTGGTTCCTAAACACTGCCATAAGGTTCCATAGCACACCTCTGGTTATTTCACAAAGCAGGATTTCAAGTTTCGCTGAAGTAAGAGAAGCTAAAGACTGTCTAGTGAAAATGTTCCCCAGATATCCTCTCCTTGCACTGGCTTTACTCTGAGAAATCCTGATTTTTTTTATTTTTTTTTTAAATACCCAGATCAGGTGGGTATCAAGCTCTTCATGGCCTGTCAGACACGTCTTAAAGGATGGAAAACTGGAATTAAGGGACGGTTCAGAGTATTTACAGAATTTCCTCTTAGCCCGAAGGTGGTCAGTCTGCCAAGATGTAAGTTAGTTTACACTTTAGTTATCATAGGATAGAAAAGGTAAAGAAAGTCTCTTATCCAAGGATAGAAAAGGTAAAGAAAGTCTCTTATCCAAAGTCTGTGTGTATATATTAGAAGCTGTAAAGGTGAAACTGCACTTTTCTGGTGGGACCCTGGGGCGTTTCAACAAGACACACCAGTTTCGCCTACCCCTGAAACTATCAAATGTTTCGCACCCCACCTGTTATTTAAGTAACCTCCTTTCTCTGTGTCGATTGAATCATGAGCCACATTCAAACCAGTGTAAAATACTTGATATAGAAACATAGAGGTGGGTGATGTGGCAGAAATAGAACCCAAAGACAATTTAACAGGCACTTTTCCACTGGCAGAAGGAACCGCATCATACAGTGAATAAAGGTTTTTCCATTACAAATAAAGCAATCCGTACCCGAGCTGCTTGACGGCAGGGCTAAAAGCGGGCTGCAGCAGAGCCGACTGCATTTTTTTTTGTTTACCGTATGCACTAAAAACAGCCGTGGTGATACAAACTCCACTGGGAAGTTGATGTAGTATAAGCACTACTGTCTGTTGGGATGAAAATAAATTTCAATGGGACTTTTCTATCACGCTAACAAATTTCTTTAACGCTGAGAAATGTGAGGGTGTACCAGGGCATCACTGACAAGTTAGCTGCACGTGTAAACAATGCTGAGGGGAAAACACTCAAACAAAACTATAAATAATAAAAGACCAGAATAACAAAAGCGGCTCTAACAGGAAGTCTTTCTGCTGGTTCGACTCCATGGACGCGGTTTTGGGACGACCGGCCATAAACTGTGTGGAGAGAATCGAGTCAGAAACTCTGTTACTGGACTGAGATACACTGGAACATCAAAACGTGATATAACGGCACTTTTCCATAGGCATACGGTTCCTGTATGCCTATGGAAAAGTGCCTTTTGAGGATTTGGAACAGACCAAAAAATACCATTTCCACATACTAAACAGAATTAATAGTAGAATTTTGTTTAACAGGGGCAATTAAACAGCTTCACCGCCAGAATAATAAACACCGTCTCTTTATAATGAATAATAACTTAACCGCATTTATTAACTGCTTATTCTACAGCACATGGCCTTTGGTGGCACTTTGCTTTGTTAGAGCTGGAACGGCCTGTTTTACGTGAATAATACCTGCTGAATGTGCCAGAGAGGGGAGGCGGTGTGTTGGTGTTTTTGGGGAAACACAGCTTAGCTTACAGGCAGCAGTTTACCACACAGCCTGGTTTAGGGGTTGCCCGGAAGAAGAAAAGTGTGTTTGTTCAGTGAAGTCGTCAGCGCAGATGTGGAGTGATAGTGGGTTTCAGTTTTGATGTATGACGATGTCATCATGTTTGTTGTAAATGACGTTAAATAAATGGGAGAGAAAGAGGTGGAGAGAAAAGGAAAGTGGGGCAAAAGAAGAGATAATGACAAATGGGGGTGGCTCATAAACAGTAAGCATCAATATTTTGCTTTTCTGATGTTTACAGACTAGTTTGAATGAGCAAATCATCCAGCAAAAATTCATTAAGCCATTAATAAGACTTGTACCTTTAGAGCACTAAGGAACTGCACTGGATAAAAATTAAAGATCTGCGGAGAAAAGAGTAGCTGATTGGATCTCAGCCTGTTAAACCATTTATTAAAATTTCATGATATTTCTCAGTAGTTTTATTCCTGTTTTGTTTCATGTAAACATTGAATTAAAATCAAAATCGCAGTGTCAGCGTTTTTAAATAAGACAGTATTTCTTGGTATGTTTCATCCATTCAGATGAGTTTCTAAACCTCAGAAAAGCGAAATATTGACACATATGTCACCTTCTCTTTTGCCGTCTGTTTTCCTTTTCCTTCCATCTCTTTCTCTCCCATGCTCTGTCTTGTTCTGTTTCTATCTGTCTCTGTCTGGCTTGATGGACTTCTCTTAGCTTCTCTTGCATATGGCTGATGCAGCTGCAATGGCTCAGCATCCGAAAATACCTACCGGAAACTCCCCTTCATCCCTGAGCAGAGAACAGGATCAACTTACACACACACACAGAGGCCCCTGCGCTTAAAAAGAGCCAAGCTAGGGCCTGTTAAACTCACCCACAGCCCAGTACTCACTCTACCTGTCTTTAAAGGAATGCCCCTGCGCTTTTCACACCATGTTAGGTGCTTTCTTCTCTCAAAATGACACCAAAGGGTATTTTGCATGGGATTTTAAATGTAAACATCGGCTGTTAAGCTGTTAGACTGCTATGTTTTTTTTATTGATTTGGACTAGGGATATCAAATGATTATGATAAATTGTGATTGATCACGCCATTTCGGTGTAATCTCGCTGTAAACCTTCAACCTAACACTAACCCTAACCCAAGTTATAGTTATGAGTGGACGAAATAAGCCTCATCAGAATGTATTTATTTTAGTACTATATTACTTTAATTCACTAACTTTTTGATGGTGTGAATGCAGGATTCACATTAACCTTGACATGAGCATCACATTGTTACTGTAAATTGAATTAGGTGTCTAGTGTTCATCACCAGCTTCCCATGAGAGCAGCAGTTATACCCTGTGTGTGTATGTGCGCGTGCACACATGTGCGTGTGTATGTATTTGATGTATGTGGTCTGTGAGCAG
This sequence comes from Alestes dentex, assembly GCA_037576975.1. Taxonomy (NCBI): domain Eukaryota; kingdom Metazoa; phylum Chordata; class Actinopteri; order Characiformes; family Alestidae; genus Alestes; species Alestes dentex. The sequence continues at coordinate 480 of JBBIGA010034617.1, read as the reverse complement.
ATGTATAATACTGGGCAAAATTTTAAAGCTCTTTATCTGAGCTGCAAGACATTTTCTGCCAGCAAATACACCAGTTAACATAGAATAAATGCAAACAAACAAGAAAGCAGTAAGAAAGCAAGATTTGTGTTTGTAAAATGTACTTTTTAAAAGGACTTTTACATTTAATTTTCTTAGTTGTCTAAGACTTTTGCATAGTACTATAAATGAGCATTTATGTGCATATGAGTGTGTGTGTTTATATACACACATATATACGCATGTATATATGTATATATAAGTGTGTGTGTATGTATATGTATGTGTATATATATATATATATATGTATGTGTATATATATATATGTATGTGTATATATATATATGTATGTGTATATATATATATATGTATGTATATATATATATGTATGTATATATATATTAGGGCTGTCAGTAGATTAAAATATTTAATCGCGATTAATCTCATGTTTGCCATAGTTAA
>JBBIGA010034598.1:0-13720 GCA_037576975.1 Alestes dentex | reverse complement strand
AGGGAGAGAGAGAGAGAGAGAGAGAGAGAGAGAGAGAGAGAGAGAGAGAGAGAGAGAGAGAGAAAGAAAGATTTCTTTTTTGTCTTATTTCACAGACCTTAGCGGAGAAACTGTGTGTGAAGTGCCGACTCTCATTCCGAACAACCAAGATGGCGGCACACTAAAGACTCCAGGAGCATGTGGCATAACTGACTACATAACTGACTACAAAACCCTATTGCAGGCCAACAGCAACAACGCTCACCTCCCCAACACGCCGAACAACTTCTATGCACTGTTTGAAGCTTCAAACAACACACCAGCCAACAACTCCACACACTCCCGTGAAGAACAGGCTCTCTGTCTGACAACAGCTGATGTGAGAGGGACACTATCTAAAGTCGACCCACGGAAATCTGCAGGCCCAGACCACATCCCAGGGTGCGCTTAGAGACTGTGCTGACCAACTGGCTGTTGTTCCCACAGACATCTTCAACATCTCCCTGAGCCATGCGATGGTACCCTACAAGGCATAGTGAGAAGAGCTGAGAAGAAAATCTGGATCTTTCTCCTCTCAATCCAGGACATCTTCAAGACATGCTGTCTAGGCAGAGCCTCCGCTATTGTAAAGGACCCCTCTCACCCATGTTGTTTGACCCCTTGCCATCAGGTAGAAGGTTCTGCAGCATCAGGACAAACATGGCCAGTTTCTCCAACAGCTTCTTCCCCCAGGCTGACTCCTGAACTCCCTGTCGCCACCCAACTCCTGTTGTAAACCTCTGTCCAGTGCAGTGAGCCCCCTCCTTCCAGACACTGCACATAATTACGCACTGCCACTTTGTACTGTGTACTCTGCTATGGACATTGTTTGCACTGAACCTTTTTGCACATATACACCGAACATACATAATGTATACTTCTTGCACATCCTTGGTGTCTTTGCACTGCACCATACTAGCTCATTATACATCTGCTGCTTTCTCCCTCAATATATATCTGCTGCTTGTCCTCCTAAGTGATTGTTGCACTGATACTCTGTTGCACTGTTAGACCGCCTTGTTTTATTTTTTGTCGTCATGTCATATGGTGTGTGTTTGTTTTTTGTGCTGTCCGTGAAATGCAATTTTGTTCAATCATATACTGTGCACGTGGATAGATGGCAATAAAGGCCAACTTGAACTTGTACACCTTCACTCCAGACCACATTAGTGTTTGTTGGTCGAGGTGCTATTATTTTAGTCCTGAGTTTTGAAACTTATTGCTGAAGACGGAGAGAAAAAGCCTGTTGTACAACACTGATTCAGCAGAGGGCAGTGTTACACCATAACACAAAAACATTACATTAAATAGTCACACTTAAATCACCGATACAAAGGAAGAGTCTGAAGCAGTTTGGGGAAAAGAGACCCAACATTCCAGAGAAACCGGAAACACGTGGAAACAGCACAGAGAAACCCCGGAAAACACTCTGTTACACTCTTTATCTGAGGGATTTGCCAACACATCTAAAATAAAATACTAGATCGTAATACTGTGTGTGTGTGTGTGTGTGTGTGTGTGTGTGTGTGTGTGTGTATTCTCTGTTGTTCATGTGATCAAAATCACTTGGGATCTACCCATTTCCACAGTGGTCAAGTAAAGCAATCAGGTAGGTGTTTGTCATTTCAATCATAAACACAGTACACAGTGAAATTAAACAACATTCTTTCATCGTGCAATACAAAGTACAAAAACAGAAACACCACAAGACTACTCACATGCGAGCAGGACAAGACAGAGAGTGCAAAAAGTACAGTGTTCCAATTCAGTTCTGACTGTCTAATGTGTCTAATGGCCGGAGGCAAGAAACTGTTCCCAATCTTGGCAATGAGGGCCCACGTGCTACAGAAACATTTTCTCAGTGACAGGCAGGAGAAGGGGGCATGTGAGGGGTGTGGGTCATCCACATTACTGCTGGGTTTGCGAAGGCAGTTTGTGGTGTAGATGTCCGTAACAAAGAGACCCTGATGATTTTTTCAGGTGTCCTCACTATGCTCTGTAGGGTTTTGCGGTCCAAGGCAGAGCAATTCCCAAAACCATGACCCAACTGTACAGGATCCTCTACAGTCCCTCTGTAGAATGTGGTGCGGATGAGGGCCGGGAGGATGAAGGGGATGATGGGGGTTGAGTTCTCCTCAGTCCTATCAGAAGATACAGATGATGCGGGGCTTTCTTAGTGAATGGACTGGTGTTCAGGGTCCACATGAGGTTTACAAAGAACTTCCTCTAGACTATCTCCACTGAGGAGCAACTGATGTTCAGCAGAGAGTGATCATGGCGCATTTTCCTGAAGTCAACAACCTGCATTAAAAGACCGGTTGTTGGCTTTGTGCAAGTCTGTTAGCAGTTGAACCTCCTCTCATCATTCACACTGATCAAACCCACCACAGTTTTGGCAATAAACTTGATAATGTGGTTTACGCTGTGCATTTCAGCACAGTCCTGGGATGGCAGTATGAATAGCAGCAAACTGAGTACAAAGCCCTGAGGATTCCCAGGCTCAGCAGGAGGTGCAGGAGATGTAGCTCTTGATCCTGACTGACTGATCTCCAAGTCAGGAAGAACGTGAAGGTGTTCAGGCCCATCAGATGCTGAGGAAGGGTGGTGTTGAATGGTGAACCAAAGTCTGTCAACATCATTCTCAAATAGGCATCCCTTTTGTCCAGATGGCTGAGGGCCATGTGAATGGTGGTGGTGATGCCATCATCCATTGAACAGTTGGGGTTCCAGTGAGAGGGGCATCTATGAATTTTTGTGCCTCATAACAAGCCTCTTGAAGTACTTCATGGTGATGGATGAGAGTTCAATTAAAGTAGTCAGTGAGGAACGACAGTGAAGGCTTCTTGGGCACATATACGAAGATGTCTGTGAGAATATTTGACAGATGGCCCACATATCCTCTGAACACTCAGGCATGAATGTTGTCTTGTCCAGAGGCCTTCTGCTGCTCTCATGGCCTGGGGCAGGTAGGCCCTTGCTGTTGCCAAGGTGTGCTTATCAAATGATTGATGAGGCAGTGTCTTGGATTTTTAGTGTCTTGGTGGCACCTCTGCAGTCATCCATGGCCGAGAAAGACAGGCCGATGGCCGTGCACCGGACGGCCGTTCTGGACTCTTCCAGAACGCACAGACTGCCAGTCCGCCCCTGGTCACACGTGAACACACCACAGCACAGCACACAGTGTGAACAATGTGAAATTCTTTCTCTGCATTTAACCCACTCACCAAGTGAAGCAAATAATTACTTGATCTAAAGGCAGTGCCTCAGGTTCTCTGTAGGTGGCATATCTGCAGTCGCTTCTGTTTGGGGGCGTGTGGTGATGATCTTGGAGACAGTTTCATTATTAATGTACTTGCCTGGCTACATCAGCAAGTGAATTGATGACGAAACTGTCTCCAAGATAATCACCTGATTTGAGGGCAGTGTCCCAGGTTTTTTAATAAAAGGCACTTCTGCAGTCATCCGTGGCTTCTGTTTGAGGTGTGTGGTGATGATCTTGGAGACTCTTTCATAGTCTAAGCACTTGCTAATGTAGCCAGTCATTCACTGCGTGTACTCCTCCAGGTTGGTAAGAACCACCATAGGTTACAGCCTTCCTAGACATGGCCTGCAATGATTGCACCAGAGGGCAAGGTTTTCATCTGCTTCGGCCTCACATGTCTGACGAGTGGTCCGTGTGCTCTGATTAGCATAACAAGAGATGTGGCCTAAGTAATTGAGCTGGGGGCTCGGTATGCAGCAGCAAAGCTTGTGCAACAAAGTCCACGTACTGCCATAATTCAGGGAGTTGTGAAACTCACTGATGGCTTCGCAAGTCCGTTCAGTTGCGTATTTCCATTGTAACGGTCATTACGTGTTTCTCTGGGATAAACTTAACCCAACAATATTCATTATTGCAAATTAGACATGCTTTTCCACTCGACTGTATAACACAGACCCCTGAAGACCCTGTTAGTAGCCTATATGGGGTGCTAAACTGTGACTATAGCACCACCTTGAGTGTATTATGGTGTGAGCAGTTTGTTTATACTGGTAACACACACGTCTGTGCTGTTTGTCCGTCTGGGCTGCTTGTTGCAGTGACGTAACTGTGTAAGACCACTTAAACCCCTCAGTGACTCACCCACAGCTGGTGTGTGTGTGTTTCAGTGTAACACACACTTTCCCATAACCTAGATCCTGCAGGCCAGCTCAGAATAATCGAGGCCAATAACAACACACTTTCTTTCTCTCTCTCTTTTTACTTGGAAACCCCCACTTTTCTGTAACACACAGTGTCTGCCTGTTTCAGATGGAGAGAGGAGTGTGTGTGCACGTGTGTGTGTGTGTTTGTGTGTGAGAAGGGAGACTAGGTGTTCTGCCACTGAGAGAAGACATACAATGTTTGAGTCTACACATACTAATATAGGTCTGCATCTCCAGTACATTGGATGAAACCAGGGATGGTCATGAGTCATGAGTTTAGTAGAGAATTTAGCTCACTCTCGTTAGGCATTGGATTGAAGCCTGTCAGGTTAGACATGTCCCCAAATAATGAGCCTTTCATTAGCTAACACAAACACTAACCAGCTGAAGAGCTTTTGTTCCTTTTTGAGGAATGTTTTAAGGAATGCGTTAATGAAAGGCTCGTTGTTTTAAACCATATTAATCCTGACGCCACTCTAAGCTGCAGGAGAACAGGAGAGCATGTCAGACAAGGGCAAGTCCAAGTCAAGACAGAGGTTCGTCGAGGGCAAGTTCAAGTTGCAAGTAAATTAATAACGAGCCTGAGCCGAGCTGCGACTTGTTAGTTGAGGGCGAGCCCTAGTTGTGACTCAATTAAGTCGAGTTGGAGTCAGGACAACTTCGAGTTGAGTCACGATGCAGTTGAGGACAACTCCAAGGCACAAGCTGAGTTAAGGCACAAGTCAGTTATGGCCAAGGGTAAGTCAAGTCATTAGAAATGATTCTTTAAAAGGGCTGTCTTCGTACTTTTGGACATAAACTGTGTGTGTATATGTGTTTGTGTCTGTGTGTGTGTGTGTGTGTGTGCGTGTTTGTGTGTTTAACAACATATGGCAGTAGGTAAAAATACTTGGCTCAGTTTGCTGAATGATCAAAGCCTCGGTGGTGTGTGTTCCATTCCTGTTTCCATGACGTCAGCACACACCCCACACACACCTGCACATAGTGCCGCACACCCAGTAAACCCTCCCCCCATACACAGACAGTGCAGAATGATGGAAATCAGTGAGGATGACAAGGAAAAGTCCTTTGACAGATCAGAGCTCCAGGCTCAGCTTTAACACAGCTGACCATCAGTCAGAGGCTTTACAGAAGATACAACAGAGAGCTTGACTGACTAAAGCCTTGCAGATGTTTGAGGAGAAACATCAGGAGCTTTGTGGCGTGCAGGTGTTTGTTAGTTTTAAACCATAAAGCCTGAAGTGATGACGGATGGAAGTACAGACACATGCTGTTCAGGTATAAATTTGAGGACAATGGTTCCCTGCTATGATTCTATATAATTCTGTGCACATCTTTGGGCCAGTAAAGCTGGAATGTGTTCTCAAATGTGCTGAAAGATGGTTAAAACAGCAAGTTTGCTACTAGTGTAGCTTAAGTAGGCTAACAACAATAGGCTATCTCCATTAGACAAACAACAACAGGCTAGCTACAATAAACTAACAGCAATAAGGTGTGTGTCAGGTAGGTGTTTTCTAATAAAGGGCCCAGTGAGTAGAAGCACAAGCTAGACGTTTGTTTTTATTATTGTTAAATAATTGAGCTTCAAGGTTATGAAGTCAAATGTGAATGCAAACATGTAAACGTTGTTCTCTCACCCTGCTGTTCAGGCTCCTGGCCTCTGGGACTGCTCCGGGGGCCCCTGGTGGTCTTTTTGGCCCCGGGGCTGCCTCCCCCTCCCACTCCACCTCCCCCACCCCCCTGGTTCTTCCCATAGCCGTTGTAGACGCTGCTGGAGCTGATGTTGTTCTTATAGCCAGAGGGGGCGCTGTTCAGACTGTTCTGTCGCTCCAAGCGGTCCTTCATCTTCTTCGGCTGAGGTTTATAGGGCTCCTCGCGGCTTGCGTAGCTCATACCAAAGAGGGGGATTATCTCTATAAACACACAAACACACACACACACACACACACACACACACACACACATATCACCTTTCTGACCTACTGTTATACACACAGTTACTAAAACATTGTTCAGAAGAAATAGTGCAGTGAAGAGGGTCTACTGTAGGTGGGCGTAAGCTTCAGCTTTAGATCACCTTCGCTGTAGATGGGTGGGAGGTGGTGCTGGTAGAACTGGTGCGGGTTCAAGTCCCCCGGGCTGAGGGGCGGGTAAAAGGCTGTGTGTGTGTTGGGAATGAAATGAGGGTGGGCCATGTATGGGGGTATATGGTGGGTGGGAGAGAGAGCTGGGGAATAACTGGGGGGGTAGCACTCTGGAGACTGGGGGGTCACCACTACTCTCCTCACTCCAGTATTATCCTCCAGCACCTACAGAGGGGGAGAGAAATTAATAACATAAACATCCACAATTTAGCCAGTGTGATTTAAATGGGGTCACAGTGATGCATTCATCATATCAGATCATCACAAACATGATTCTCTTTATGACTGAATATTTATTATAAACACATAGTAGATTTATTACTTGAGTGACTTGATATTGAATGATTCAGAGATACTAAATAATAAACAGTTTAATAACAGTTGCTTATTAACTCATAGAAAACACTGAATAATTTATAGCAGACACTAAGTCATTAATAGTAGATACAGTAATAGTAGTATAATTCATAGAAATGACTGAATATTTATAATGAACATCGAATGTTTACTAGATACTGATCAATGCATAGGATATTCAAAGATACTGAATTCATAATAGATACAGAATAATTCATGGTAGATACTGACTAATTTACAGGAATCACTGAATGTTTCATTGTAGTTCCTGAAGAAGTAGATTTAGAATCATTAGGTCACACGCTTTTTACCACATTATCTCGTCCACTCTTTCCTGCCAACCCTCTCTCTCTCTCTCTCTCTCTCTGTGTTTAAATGTGACTCTTGTCCCTCTCTCTCACTCTCTCTCTGTGTGTAGATGTGACTTTTGTCCCTCTCTCTCTCTCTCTCTCTGTGTTTAGATGTGACTCTCGTCTCTCTCTCTCTCTCTCTCTCTCTCTGTGTTTAAATGTGACTCTCGTCCCTCTCTCTCTCTGTGTTTAAATGTGACTCTTGTCCCTCTCTCTCTCTCTTTCTCTCTCTGTGTGTTTAAATGTGACTCTCGTCCCTCTCTCTCTCTGTTGCATAAGTGTGTGACACTGTTTCCCACTCTCAGCTGGAATGAATGCACCCACCCCACACACACACACACACACACACACACACTCACACAGTATCCTTTCCCCCATATATCTCTGGGTGCCAGTCTGGGGGTCTGGAGTGTGGGAGGTAACCCTAATAAACTCTGTAAATATGAACTGTGTGTGTCTATGTTTTCTCTGCTCGGACTCTTCAGGGAAACGCATGATTATCAGTATGAACTCAGCAGCAGATAAAGTCACAGCCAAACACAGTCTCTCCAACTGGACACGACTCAAGGCTTCTGTGGGCTGAACTGGCTCAAGGCACACGCTTGATTTTTCTTTCTTATTTTATTCAGAGCTTTCAGCTGCCGGCTTTTACCCTGAAAGGTGCGGCGGCAGTGCATTTGGAGGGGCACAGTCAGAACAAAACCTTGTATCTCCTTTTTGCATTGTTTGTTTTTACTAATATGAATAACTAATCGCCGTTTCAACAGTGTCAAAATGTCCAGATGAACAAACCAAGATCTTGCATTGGTTTCAGAATCAAGACTGTAAAGAATTTTTCTGTTTGAACTCGCAAGCTGGAACAGTTATTTGCAGTTTGTTCACTACAGTGAAGTTATTTAAAAAAAAAAAAAACACACACACACAAAAACCCAGTACCATGCCTGACAGGCTAAAAATGGATTCACATTCCTAAAAGACACACACATGTGCACACACACAGTGTTGCAAGTCAAGAGAACCATCCCTACAATCAATCATCATTTTTTAAAAACGTGTTCAGTGTAACACCATCCGTCCAACCACAAACACACACACACACACACACACACACACACACACTGCTCTGTAAAGTGAGCAAGATGTTTCGAAATTATTATTGTTGTTGTTTTGTTATTATTATTATTATTATTATTATTATTATTACTACTATTTGTACTGTTGTTGTTGCTAACTTGTGCAAGCAGTCACATATGCAATCTTTCAGCTATTGAATCTTTTTCTCTCTGTATCTGTCTGTCTCTCCCTCTAAGATAAAGGTTGCTTCTGTATAATTTGTACTTGTGTGTGTGTGTGTGTGTGTGTGTGTGTGTGTGTGGGGAGTTGGAGCAGATCCCAAGGTCTTCCACAGAACTGAAAATATTCCCGTACAGGAATCAACACCAGCTGTTTGTGTGTGTATGAGTGTGTGTGTGTGTGTGTGTGTGTGTGTGTGTGTGTGTGTGTGTGTGTGTGTGTGTGGATGTGTGTGGGTGGATGTGTGTACGTGGATGTGTGTGTGTGTGTGTTTGTGTGGGTGGGTGGGTGTGTGGGTGGGTGTGTGTGTTTGTGTATGTGGCAATGTGTGATATTGCTGGTTCTGTCCAAAGCACCTGCAACCCACTCATACATGCACTTGCGCGCACACATGCACACACACACACACTTGCTTTTATAAACTGGTATATATGTAAGTATCTATACATAACATTATTATGCTCCATGTGTATTAAATACCTGAGTTAAGATCTAAATCTAGTAATCTTGTTGATAATCTTGTTACAGTGGCACCTGTGAGAGGGAGTTTAAGCAGTATATGACCAGTCAGTTCTTGAAGCTGATGTGTTGGAAGCTGCTGGAAAAATTAGCATAAGGATTTGAAAAACATTGACAAGGGTCAGATTGTGATGGGTAGTCAACTGGTTCACAAAACCAGCTTTGTATGTGTTTAAGGGTCTTCGTTTTATTGGAACACTGCTGCGTTCAGGATTTAACCTAGCTAATGGTTTGATATTATGACATTATGAACTTTTACATAATCTTCATTATACTTATTCTGTCCACTTTTACGCAATGCACCAGTTTACTGGTAGCAAAACAGCCCCGAAGAACGATGCTACCACCACCATGCTTAAGGGCTGCTGCAGTCTGCAATCCCCTTTCTCGAATCTGCACTAAGTTAATTGGACTTGCTCATTGTAGTACATGTTGCTTGATCCAATAAATGCTGTCAGACAAGCCATTTTAATGTAAACACTGAGACACTACCAAGTGAAGTCAGTCAAGACCACTTAAAGAAAGTTAAGAGGCCATGTCACTAAGCTTTTGGGCTCTGTTTCATCCAACAGAAACTGAATCAGGAGTGAACCTGCTGGAATACAGCACATAGAAAGGCTGCTATACAAACACTACTGCACTCACAACACATATGGAGGCATTTCTTAGTTTTTACACAGCTCGCACTGCAATAGTTCAGAAAAGTATAGCAACCTGTACATTTTACACACACACCGCTGCAAATTGTACAAACAGTGAACAGAAAAAAAGGGGAAAGTGGTCTCTTGTTTTTTCCATGGCTGTTTATAAATATATTTGCATGTACTTGTGTTTAATAATGCTAATGTCCGTAACGTTCAGTCCCTGCCTTATGTTTCAGCTAGTTTATCTCTGCCATGTGTTCCTGGTCCATGTGGTTTTGTTGTTGTTTTGGTTTATGCCCCGCCCTCTTGCTATCTGTTCTCCTGTGTTTTGTTTTTGTCTCCTCCCACCTCCAGGCATTTCCATTATCTTGTCATTATATACACCTCAGTATTTCAGTCTGTGTTTGTGGAATCTCTGTGAGTACCTACACAGGTCTGCCTTGTTTTTGTCTGTTTAAACTTTATTAAACTTTATTTAACAATGTATTCCCGTTTACAGGAATTGGCACATACATCCAGTCTCCAACCCCATCATTACAATGTCCTAACTTGCTATATGTGTTATGTAAGTATGTACATGCAATTAGAATATCCCCTATATCTTTCATATATACAAAACACACACTCTTACCTGTGAGATGTATCCTGGGGGTACATGGATGGGGGGAATGGAGCCGTTGGGTGACATCATAGGAACCTCAGCAGGACCTGTGCGTGAAAAGAAGAGAAAAATCAACCACAAAAACACCCACAAACTACAGTGCACACTGTATTAGAGACAACTCTTTCTATTGAGTAGATCTCACTAATATCCAGACAGAGCTGTGCCATCACACCATATGAAATCCCACCAGCTCCATTAAAGGGAATATATCATGGAAACCTTTCTTGACATTTGAGTTTCCTCTAGTTTGTAAAACTGCTACACTTTTACAATGTTCTGTTCACTCCACAGCCCTTATAGTCCATATCTGTAACTACACTGCAAAAAAAGCTATTCAGAAACAACTGTTGTGAGGTCACAAAAAACATCACATTTACATATACAGAGTGCTTCCATCTTGATTTTAGAATAAAGCACAGTACAAGGCAGCCAATCAGAATAGAGATGAGTCTATTTAATTCCAAGGCATAAATTAGATTGTGTTGGTTATGAATTGTGACCTTGCACAAAATTAAAGAAATAAAAAATTAAAGAAATAAAAGTAAAATGAACTAAAATGCTGAATAGAGGCTCTTTAACATTGGGGAAACAACATCCATTCAGTCAGGTGGGTCCAGACTTTTGACTGTTGCTGTAGATCCATCTAGGATTGCTGATTTTTCCACTGCGGTCGATCCCTCTGTTTTCCTCTCCCTGGCCTGCTAAAGCCATCGGCGGCCTCCAGACAGCAACAAGTATAAATCACATGACGGACAGTAATGAATTCTACAGTTCAGACTTCAGTAGCTGCAAAAGGCATAACGGCATCCAAATGGGAACATATAACGATGTCACATCCTGCAGGGATATTGCAGAAGGCCGGAGAGAAGCACGTTCATGTCAGCACTTTCCTCTCTCTTTCCGAATTACACACAGAAACACAAAACCAAGAGAAACAGACGCTCCTCATCTGACAATAAGAACAAGAGAAGGCTTAAAGAGAAAGTTCAGCAAAATGTCATTTTCCTTTTAACCCCAAATGTAATTCCCAAACTTTTAACCCCAATTAATCACACACCCACATCTAATGTTTAATGCTTGGGTATACTACTGTCTGTTAAATGCTGTTTCTTGATCTATTATATATATATATATATATATATATATATATATATATATGAAATACTGTATGTAACTGCCTTAAATGATGCAGCAATTACAACCTGGCCTCTAGGGGCCAGAAGACATTCCACATTTCACCAAATTTTTACCAAAAACCCTAAATGGCCTTGCCAGAATATAACTGCTGCACCACTTTAGGTGGAATGGAAAATCTGAAAAATGAAATGCTTAGGTTCACTGTTGGGTTTAGGTACTAAATAAAGTGTCTAAGTTGGTACTGTAGTCACTGTGACCCCTGGTCCCATTCACCACCACTGCAAGTCTGTAAAGTTGATCGATGGAATCCCCTTTAAATGAGAAACTGGCTTCATAAGGTATATAAAGGTTCTTTTGTGTGGGTGAACACTATGAAAGAAATGATTGATTTTTTGACTAAACTATCGCTCTAATAGTCAAGCCCTCATTGTGTGTGACTGTGAATAGGAGTGGAAAACCGGCGAGCACAATAACTCCATTAAATATGGGTGGATGTAATAAAGCTAAATGAAAATGAGGAGCCCTGTGCAGGCTGGGTAAATATTTGGCAGAGATCGACTCTGCTAACAGCTCCCACTGACATCAAAGGGCTTTTTTTTGGTGGGGTGGAGGGGTCCTTACTGGAAGAGCCTTGTGTGTGTTGCACAACAGGGGCCCTGTGTACGTGGTTACAGTGTCCTAATATGTGGATTAAGCCTATTAGTCTGTAAGGGTCCACACAAATGCCCCTCTAAGTCAGTGCAAAGTCAAGAGTGTGTTTGTGTGTGTGTGTGTATGTGCTTTGTGTGTGTGTTTTTGTGTGTAAGTGTGTTTACCCCCCTTCAAATAAACACAAGCAAAGTCTAATGTCCATACACCAACATATCAATGTGCTGTACTGGAGGAGAGGTATATTTTAAGTGATAATTTGACAAATAAAAAAAAACAAATTTGTCCTCAACCTAAATGTGAAAAACAACCAAAAACAGATTTTTGAACAAAAATACCTACGTAATATGATTTAGGCGTGCAGTTAGCACTATGCTAATCGGTGGGGTATAAGCTTCGATTACTTCTTCGCTACATTACCTTTGTAGCTTCAGTGCTAAACCTCAGCCACATCTTGGCTGATTTGGGATAATGAAGGGTGGGTGAACTAGATTTTTTGGCCAAACAATCACTTTAAAGGAATGTAAATAGATGAAGATGAGGAAGATGGTGTTTAATAGAGAAAACGCCTTAAATGTGTGTAAATGTTCTGTTATGTGGGTGAACATCTTGAACTAATAAATAAATCATATATTTTCCCCCCTGTTCCGGAGAAAAGAGCAGGGCACCCGCCGGCGTCGCCTTACCACAGCAGACTGGAGCAGTGGCAGCAGTGGAAAAAAATCAGAATACCGCTGAGCGGGAGGTTTTTATTCTTCCTCAAGGCTGTTGGCTGAAAATCCAAACCAAAACAGCAGCAGGCAGTGTGTGTGTTTGTGTGTGTGTTGGGTAGTGTGTTATTACCAAAGAGCAGAGTGTGTGTGTGTGTGTGTGTGAGAGTGTGTCGGATCAGCTAAAAGAGAGAAACCAAGTAAGAAAAGAGAGAAAGGGGTTAAACTCTCCAACACTTAAAAATTTTGTTTAACACTTATAAGTATCAAACTTATATGCTGGCTCATTCACTCTAATGATGCTGCGTTCATCCGTGGCCAGGAGTCCAAGAGAGGACTGTTGCTTTTGCTGTCTCTGGGTGGGTAGGATGGCCCTCCCTCTCCCCCTACACTCAGTGTGATGCTAGTTATAAGTTAGCTTTCAGCCTTAAGGGATAAACCCACGCATGTTTAGGAGATGAACTCTCACACATGTAAGGGTTTAACTCCCACAGAGTTAAGGGTTAAACTCCCACAGAGTTAAGGGTTAAACTCCCACAGAGTTAAGGGTTAAACTCACACAGAGTTAAGGGTTAAACTCACACAGAGTTAAGGGTTAAACTCCCACAGAGTTAAGGGTTAAACTCACACAGAGTTAAGGGTTAAACTCCCACACATTTAAGGGCTGAACTCACACACATTTAAGGGCTAAACTCCCACACATTTAGGGGTTAAACTCCCACACATATAAGGGTTAAACTCCCAAACATTTAAGCGTTAAACTGCCACACATTTAAGGGCTGAACTCACACACATATAAGGGTTAAACTCCCACACATATAAGGGTTAAACTCCCACACATATAAGGGTTAAACTCCCACACATATAAAGGTTAAACTCCCACACATTTAAGCGTAAACTGCCACACATTTAAGGGTTAAACTCCCACACATTGTTTTAGCATACACATGACTGGAAAGTTTGTGTTTGTGTGTGTGTGTGTGTGTGTGTGTGTGTGTGTGTGTGTGTGTGTGTGTGTGTGTGCGAGAGAGAGAAAAAGAGAGAGAGAGAG
>JBBIGA010034529.1:0-13724 GCA_037576975.1 Alestes dentex | reverse complement strand
GTGTGTGTGTGTGTGTGTGTGTGTGTGTGGGTGTGTGTGTGTGTGTGTGTGTGTGTGTGTGTGTGTGTGTGTGTGTGGTCAGCAGCCAGGGAAAGTCACATGCTGGAGGAGAAAATCTAATCTGATGCTGTAGGAATTCCCCACTTTTCGCTAAAATAGCCATTTTTAGCGTCTCATTCGATTGATTGGTGACCAGGTAGCTGACGGTCGCCTTACGTTTCGAAAATCTACGATCAAATGTGTATTTGAATTGAGCAACTCTTCAAAAACCGGTTAGAGAGAGAGAATCCCAAGGAAGATTACAAAACGCTGACCCGGCGTTGCTGTGCTGGCTGGAATACCACTGATAACATTCAGAGCAGTTTCAGTGTAAATCTATTAAAGTCTGTAAAGAACAGGTTTAAATGTTCTGGAACCCACATTTTAAGGGGCCACTTTACTTTACTTTACCTCTGTTCCCACTGGCTATCCTGTATTGCACTCCACTCAAAAAGAAGTCTGGACTGAGTGGGAGCAGCTAAGATGCGGTCGGCTGAAAAGGCAGATATTTGGAGACACTGGTTTTTGTGTCACAGTGAAATTAAAACGGGCTGTTGTTGCAGTCTAAGTTCCATCTATGGATCATGTGGGTTTTACATGACACGGGCCCTTTAAAATGTACTTCCAAATGCTGCGTAATTTATTGTGTTCTGAAGATGTATTTGAATGCTAGAATGACTAATTTAACAGTAGTCAACTATATAGTATCTAAAGTTCTCAGACTGGGGACTTCGGCCACCAAGGTATGCTAAGGGTGCGGTGGAAAAATTTCAGAAGTATCCTTTCATAGTAATTTTATTAGTTTATTTAATCTGCTTTGACCATTTCTGCCAAGTCGTTGATGGTAAACATTAAAATGTAACATATGTACCAACCAATCACAATACGCAGCCATCCAGTTCCCATTTGCTAAGTTATCCGTAATGTCATATGATAAAACCAGCAAAATAAACAATGTTCTGGTGGGTAATGGGACGAATGGGGTGGCACTTATTATACACACAGGAGCCCTTAGGCGAAAAAAGCACTACTGTTGTAAACTATATCTATATCAAGAGAACATGAGACCAGCACATGCAAGCAAACAAAGCATAGAAACAAAATAGTGCTGCCACTTTAAGAAATGAAAAGTTGGGTTTTTTATGACATGGGGCCTTTAAAATG
Organism: Alestes dentex; assembly: GCA_037576975.1. Taxonomy (NCBI): domain Eukaryota; kingdom Metazoa; phylum Chordata; class Actinopteri; order Characiformes; family Alestidae; genus Alestes; species Alestes dentex. Next base: position 12,521 of record JBBIGA010034529.1, on the reverse strand, counting down.
TACTTAAAGCTTCCAAATATTGCTTAATTGAACGTACTCTGCAGAGAAATTGAATGTTAACTTAGTTAACAGTATTTAACAGTACATGATCACAAATAGTGGTTTTCAGACTAAGAACCTCGGAACAATTTCGGGAGTTCCATCCTTGCTTAGTAAAACTGCTAGTTTACTCATCTGTTTAATCTGTTTTGCTATCTAAAAAGTGGTACCTGGTTTTTAAACAAATGGTAAACCGTAAACCAATCACAAACTTAGCCATCCAGTGCTCACTTACCGAGTTATCGGTAATATAATAAAGTCAAATTATATCATTATTATCAAAAATAGGCATTATTCTGATGGGTAGAGGGGATAAATGGGGCAAAGCGGGCACAGTGGCCCTGATTTTTTTTTTTTCAGCTAAAAAAGAACCACAGATCTAAACTAATCATATCAAGAGAACAAGACACCGCCACACAGACTGGCACACAAACGCTGCACAGACACAGAGGAGCGCTGCCATGTTAAAAAGCTCCATCCCGTGAGTTTACGGCGCTCGACTTTCTCTCCAGGTTCCTCTCCCACCAGCATTCCTCCCTGCCTTGTAATTGCCCACTCTGAGCTGCAGCCATTAACCACATAATAACAGCCTCCAAACGGCTGGATCCTTCTACTCGGACTCCATACACTGTTTGTCAGTGTGATTTGTGTACCTAAGCCAACCTCACACACAGCTCACTCTGTGAAAGTGTTTAGTCGCATCATTGAGAGTCTGGAAATGTTCACCGCTCTGTAGGTGCTGTGTGTGAGTGTGACTGTGTGTGTGTGTGTGTGTGGGGGGGGGGGGGACATGTCTCTCATGGGAAGCCCTCTGATGCACCAGATACTACACTATATTAGAGTCCGGATTTAAATGACTTAAGACAAGAAAATTAGTAGAAATTGTGCGTTATCCCTCCATACCGTGACAGTATTCGATAGGTGGGAATAGTCAAATGAAACACGATATCATTGGTTAATACTATTTTTCCCCGCCGGTTGGTGCATGGTGATGTCATCAAAACTCGTCAGATGATTCAGAGGTTCACAAAAGTCATTACATTTGGATTACAGATCACCCAAATACTCAGATGATAGGAAAGCAATTTCTGCTAGAGATTATTGAATAAAATAGATGGAAGTGGTAGATTCATAATGTTACAAAATAAGTTAAAATAAATGCTACTCCCTCCCCAGTAAATACAGTTCATATATGGAAATGGCCCATTTGGACTGAATTTCTCTTTGTGATGTCATAAAACCTACACAATTACATATGATCTATATTCAGATTAAAGCAGCTGGGCCCCTCCCACTCATGCTGGAGTCATAAAGTGTGTTTTATACAGAAAAGGCACAATACAGGGCAGCCAGTCAGAATATTTACATAAACCAGCCTTAGAGGCACAGTAACCAAAACAGCCTCTTTAGTCCTAAGGGATACAGAGAGGTCAGAAATTGAATGATGGCTGTTGGTGGTACACAAAACCACACAAACATTGTGGAACTGTGCTGAGTATGACAAGCTCATGACCAGAAGGTTAAAGAAAGGTCAAGTTTGATGTCAGGCTTTAGGAATGAAGCCAAGGATTTGAATATAAAAAGTTGTTTTTTTCAGTGTAGTGGCAAACTTTCTTTGGCAAATGATCTCATCTACTGAGTTTAAACTGTTTAAACTGAAGTGCAAACTGTTGTCCATAAAAGGAATGTGCATGAACGTAACTAAAGGCAATAAAAAGGCTTCCTGGAGAAAGTCAGAGAACAACCATTTAAAATTTAAAGAATTCGCGTATATTACTGCTATGTCCTTCTGTTTGGTTTCCCAGGTAGAACACTTGGTCGTTTACAATACATTCAAAGCTAAGCAGCCAGACTCCCCACCTAACACCCAATGTGACTCCCACATCTCTCCTGTCCTTTTATCGTCTTCACTGGCTACCAGTATCCTTCCATATACAGTATTAAACGATTCCAAACACTTTTAAAGCCCTTCGTAGCCTCTCTCCTATTTAATACATGAGCTGCACATTAAGGTCAACGGACTCTGGTTTACTTACAATATCCAAATACTGTCTGTCCTCTATGAGAGATGGCGCCTTCAGTGTTGCTGCATCCAAATTATGGACCTCATTGTCTAAAAACTTTATAGATGCTTCATCTATTTCAGAAGTCAAGAGTCGCCTTAAGTCACAGCTTTTCTCTTTGTGTAATGACTCTGTGTCTGTCTTGTCTTGTTTTTGTGTAGTATATGTTGTGAGATTATTTGTATGCTTGTTTTGTTGTTACTCTGTGAAGCACCCTTGGGTTTGAGTAAGGCGCTATATAAATTAAACATATTATTATTATTATTATTATTATTATTATTATTATTATTAACCAGTAGACCATTAACGCACCACTGGTTAACGCACTGCGCTGCGAGAGGCAAGGTTGCGTGTTCAAACCCAACTCTGAGTAGATTTTGGGGCAGCTGGTAGCCTGGTGGTTAGGGGACTGCTCCTGCAATCGGAAGGCCATGGGTTCGAATCCCAGGACTACCTGTGGCACCACTGAGGTACCACACACGCTGCTGGCAGCCCAGTGCTTCACTCAGGTGAATGGGTTAAATGCAGACAATAATTTCATACTGTTCATACTGCGTGGTATGCTGTGGTGTGACAAATGGCCTCATTATTATTAATGAACAGAGCATGGGCCAGGATAAGAAAGAGAGGATTTTAAAAAAAGGGCTTAAGGTGCTGGATGAAAAAAAAAATCAGTATCATTAAGATCAGTATCATTAAGGACTACAGCCATCCAACACGCCGACTTTTCTCCCTGTTACCGCCTGGCATGGATTACAAGACTCAAGAACAGTTTTTCTCATCAGGCCATCAGACTCCTCGACTCAAACATCTAAACATCAAGAAGTATATCAAGACTTTTCTCAGCTTTGACACTGAAGTGGTGGAACAAACTTCACCTGACTGTCAGAACTGCTGAAACCCTCACTGTCTTCAAACAAAGCCCTCTTTACTGAGCAATTAGGATCACATCCACATGTTCACATCATAAACTAACTTAACTAACACAAACATCACTAACAAACTGTCTTCTGTGTGTGTGATCTGATAGGTCCGTGGTGGAGGACTAACATCTTCTCTGGTAGAATCTGAGTCTTCCAACAGGTATTAATTCTAAGGCCAGGCTTAGTGTGAGGGACGTGTTTTCTTGTGGACTACAGAGCACAGATGTACGTCACTGTGGATAAGAGCATCAGCTAAATGCTGTAAATGTAAAGCCCATACTGCGCTGTTTATCCATACACCACAAACCTCTGTGGTCAGTTCATTGCAGACAGAGTAAGTAAACACTTATATTTTACAGAGTAAAATCACTTATATTACCCAGTCTGTGCTGTTTCTTATTCTGCCTGTACTGCAGAATACACACCATCAACCATGACAGCTGTTCTGTACTGTTTACACACTTGTTTACTTCAGTATAGTTGCAATATCTGCAATACTGTTATAGACTATACTGCTACATGCACTATCACTTTACTACTTACCCTTCACCCCAGTGCAACTAATTTACAAAAAAAAGTTAGAAAGTCTTGAAAAGAAACAACAGGCTTTTTTTTTTTTACTTTAAGGACAACTGACTTAGCTTATCTTTGCTTTTCTGTTTAAACATTTTATATCACTTTACGTTAATTGTCTGTTGCGCATAAATGCTAAATGTGTCCAACACATTTAACTGTATTGCTGACTCTGTGTTAACATGCATATAACAATAAAGATCTAATCTAATCTGTTTAATACCCTCATGGAAGCACATTTACTGTCCTTCCTCTGCGTGTGAAGCTTCTATACCAGTGAACCCGACCCCCAAAAGACCCCCAGCAATTTAAGAACCTTTTAGGAACTTTTATTTTTAAAGTGTACGGCTCTGTGTGGAGACTGTGTGTGAAGAAGAGTGTGTTACCTGGTCATCATCGCTGTCTGTTCCCTCCAGGCTGAGGGAGCTGGTTCTCTGGACCACACCAGACGACTGCGGAGACACAGCAGCGAAATTCTAATTATTTAAGGTGCCCCTGCTGCTTTCACTTCTGTGTCAAGTTTGTTGGCATTTCACTTTGCCTCAATTTAGGAGAGTAGGATTGATTAACCCCTTAAACTGTACGTTTATTATTCAGTTATTAGCCTTAAGATGTATTACTCCATAGCCACTATAAGCTGTTTAGTACCAAATGAGACAGCGTTATGTAAGACGCTTATAGGAATTGGTCTTACGTATCAGTGGTGTTTCAAGGGCTAATTTAGTCTTAGAACAATATGATTCTGGACTGTGGAGCTTCTCTGCAATGGTCTGCATTTTATTCTTTGCAGACGCACGTTAACAAATGAGATACCTAGTTTTGAGGAATTGTGGTCTTTACATGTTGTCTAGCACTGTTTAAAGAGTTAACTTAGTCTTAGAACATAATGATTCTGGACTGTAGAGCTTCCCTGCATTTGTTAACATGTGTCTGCACTGAATAAAAGGCAGATATTTGTGTCAAAAACTTATGATGATAATGATGATGCTCCAGTGTTACTGGACCAGCCAGGACCTGGCTGTTAGATGGCTGTTCTCTGGTCAACATTCCTGACCTCAGTGTAGCAACAGAACAGTGTCCTTTCATGTGGATTAATGGTGAGCTCTCGTCTTCTTGGCTCGCGTGTGAGCCGCGCAGGGCAGGCAGGGACACTGTGTCCGAGGACGGGACATGAATGGAGAGAGCAGACAGGTACAGGGTGCAGAGCCCAAAGCTGAGGGAGGACAAGCGGCAAGCTTAATCCATTTAGACAACTCAGCGGGGAGCTTCCTGCCTCTGCACTCAGGCCTCATGATGTCAGATACCATCACACGCTCACACTCACATGCCCGAGCCCTGACGCCTAACACGCTGGTCATGTGGAACTCTGGGTGTCCATTAAAGACAACCCGAGGCTACAAAATACGCTCTGCCTCAACCAATCAAACGATAGCAGCTCTGGTCAGTCCTACATATCAGAAAGGCCACTGGTATGATAATGGTGAGCAACTAAACATGGAATGTTCCATTGATAAGGCTGATTTTTTACCATTTCTGCAGGCAGTACATGTTGGGTGTGCGCTCTTGAATATATTATATTTTTGAGGATTAATCAAAGAATGATATGCACACAATTTATAGGATTTCTAATCTCTAATATCAGCTTAAAAAAAAAAAAAAGACATGACAGAGTGCAGCTGTGTTAGAAGGAAGCCGTACCCTCTGAGAGGAAGTGGCCAGAACAGTGTGGAGGGTGGAGTACTCCGGGGGGCTGCAGGGCAGGCCGTCGTCCTCCGACAGAGCGCCCGTATCCTCGCCCTTCCTCGTGGAGGCCGCAGACGAAGGAGAGCCCATCCGGATAGCTTGCTTCAGCTGCAGCTGCGGAAAGACAATTGGATTAACCCAATGAGGACCATCATTATGCGGGTTGAGTTTACAGCATCAGCCTTCCATGTATAAATTAATATTTGACCCCCCATTTATTATATTTAGTAATTGATCCCTCTAGTGTACCTACACTACCAGTCAAAAGTTTGGAGATTTTCTACCTTTGCATGTTACTCACTTATTATTTCCTAAAAATACACTTAATGTTCTTTGGTTGCAAATACATTCACAGTATGTTCAGTATTTTAGTCCTAAAAATGTCAGATTTTTTTTTTTATTCATCACCACTACTACCTAAAATTAGCCACCTAATATAATTACATGTAGATCAGCAGACAAGTGTTAGTTTAACGAGCTATTAGGTGACAGTCAATAGGACGAAACGAGTGATTTCAGTGTTAAAGGATAGTCTAGAATATGATCACCACATCATCACCACTCAACCAGTTAATAGGATGTCAGACAGGCACTGTTACATGTGAGTTTTATGAAGGAAACTTGCTTTAGTTGATGTGTTTTCACTTACAGTTGTTCACTTTCCAATGCTTAACAAGAATAAAAATCTACAGTTTATTAAATGAACTGATAAGTGGTAAAAAAATGGTATGCAAAAACCTTTGCCTGCTAGTGTATATTTTAGCATAAACTATAAAAAATATAAGATTTTGGTTATTTTTGCATTGCAATGGTAAAATGAACTAATCCACTTAAATGGGTAAAATGCTTAAAGATTACTGCTATGTAATAAATATTCTAACTGTACAGTAACTATCACTGTTACATACTTTTCAGGCTGAATTCAGCTGAAACCCTACAGTCACATTTAGTCCATGAAAACAGACACTGTGGAGACGGAGGCATTAGTTTAAGTAGGGCAGAATGGCTGTCAGGTCTATAAATCATGATATAGACTGCACGAAAAAGAATAAAGAAACTCAAAATCCTGCAGAACACAAATCACTCTGACAAATGTATTTACTCTTCCAGTCTCATCGCGTTCCCTTTCTGACTAGTCACCTTGAATACTCTCTCCTCTGTCTGAATCGGGCTGGATGCAAGATGTCAAAACCCAGCACATCAAGTCTGTGTCCAGAGGCTTGTGTACAGGCTTGCTAATTTTATACCAAGGCCCATTGGAGTGCCAAGTCTAATACTCATTAAGGTGGAGAGAGTTGCAAGGGAGAAACACACCCTGGACACATCTGAGCCCATTCTGTCATTCTGTCAATGAGCACTTAAACCAGGCTTAGCTAAGATAGTGGTCAGTGATGTAACAATCTACAGATAAACAATTAGATCTCTTAGGTGGAAAAATCCTATTACATACAGTGAACAATCCAGCCATTAATGCAGGAGGCTGAATATTCCCAGTTTAACATAGTGGCTAAACATAATCAACAAAATATTACCATAGAAAAAGACATAAAATATAACAACTACTATCGCATTGGTTACATTTTATGTTACATTCAGTAAATAGGCCTGATTTAAACATAAATAAACCTTAAAATTTGGAGGCTTTAGAGAATGTGTACTAATTTTCAGTTACCAAAATGTGAAATTTGACCAGGTTGCCCAGACTCTTGCACACGACTGCATTTGCACTCATGAAGTTGTACAATACCTGCAGAGATTTAACTTTCCCGTGTATGCTGTCCTGTGAGGTTCTGAGAGCTTCGTTGGTCTCGGAAGAGGGCGAATCAGAGGTGAAGACACTGTCGTGTGACAAAGCCTTGTTCCCCATGTTGATCTTCGACCTGTGAAAAGAGAGGTGGATCGTTTAAGGGACGTTCAGACAAATGTGGTGATACTGTGGTAAATCAAGTGTTAAAAGCTCCCTACAGGTTTCTCGCATGTTCTCCCCCTGATGTCCACTGCTTACGACAATTGAGCTGGTTTACATACCAAAAATAGCCATTGATTTTTCATTTTTATGGGACTTCTGTTTTACCCGTACAAGTAAACATGCAGTTTTGTTCCCATGCTTTCAAGACCAGTAATAGGGGGACAAACGTAAACAAGCATAATAGAATCCAGGATAGAATCCTTCATTTTTAACGGAATGCTTACGGAAAAGGCATTTCAAAATATAACTGTGCCATTTTCTGAGATTTGTTAAATCCTCCATCGGTGAAAAAGGGTAAATTTATAAAATGTCACACTTTGTGTTTGCACAATCCATGACTTTTGGTCTAACACATATTTGGCCTCATCTCCTCCCCACCACCCCCCAAGCCCAGAGTGGTTTCCTCGGATTGCAAAGCACTCCGCTCTGGCTCTCTCCCACAGAAAAGCTGCGTGTTTATTATACAGCTGATCATGCCAGCAGCACAGTGTTGGCTAATTCCCTGCTGCACATCTGAACTCAGCACAAAAATGTGCCTTACATGGAGTTGGAGGCCTCTCCACAGTGGCAGTGCAGCTGACTCCACTCTACAGTGGTCCAGCAGTGTGAAGACCTGGACTGATGCATGCACTGATAAACCCCGGGAACTGGCTCATGTTGTTATTAAGAATTTAGCCCAGAGGATGCCTACATGACTTCAAATTTGTTTTTGAGTAGGCTTTAATGTAGAACAGATCCCAGTAAAGAACACATTTCTCAAGTAACACAGACATCTCACTACAGGATTCCTCAGAGTCTGCTAAGGGAACCCACTACACGTTGCATGGTCATCTGTCTTTATGTTGTGATGAAATGAAATGATTGAATTAACAGAAAATATCTTTTATATTAGGGCTATATCCAACATTTTTGTTGCAATGTATGCGTCTTCTCTGGAGTCTGTGGTTTTACGTACCAAAAACAACGATAATTTATTTTCACATGAACATTTTCTCTTTGTCCTATAATTAAGTCTCAAAACCATGCCTTAATTGAAGCATGTAAAAATCCTTGTTCTGACTGGCTGCCCTGTACTGTAGCTCTCAATAGAGAGTCTTTGTTTATTGTAACACCATCCAATTACAGCACAAAGGAGTGCTGTTGATTGTTTTTGTATTGTTTAAATTAATTGAGCTCCTTCTGGAAGATGATGTTTAGAGTCAGTTAAATGGAATGTAATGAGGGATGCTAGATAAACATCCTGAATTCCAAACAGGGGCTTTATTAGCCTTAGGCGTCCGAGACTAAATAGTCTTGGATCTATTTTCATGTCATTTCAATCATTCTAATGCTTACTGAGGGGGGAATCTTACTAACCCTAACCATCATTAACAAAATTCTTGTCTGTAACACCCCAGTCCCCAGTAAAATGATGTCTCTAACTGACCCTTTAACAAAAATATTACGTCTTTATCCTCACCGACACAAAATATATTTTAACCTCTCTGCGCCTATGCACCATCCTCCGCCAACAAAGGTTATGCGGCAAAACAAACTGATAATTGACAACCTAATGTTTTATTATTTTATGACACTTCTGGTTCCAACCCTGACGGCACAGCCAAAAAAATTAAAGGCCTGCTAACATGTTACTTATCACCAAAGAGAGCTGTTGAATCCAACAGTAAAGAGATAATGCATTAAAAAGTCATCCTCCTACCCAGAGTCACAGTCTTTGTCAGTGTGGATGGGGGTGACATCAGGAGTGTTAACATCATCACTGGACTGACTGGACTTCAACACACTCTCCCCCACCGGAGCTGCAGCCTCCTTCCTCTTCTTCTTTGCAAAGAAGTTCTTGAATGTCTGGAATTTGGACTTCTTTTTCCCTGCTGTGGACAAATGCATGCAAATGCATTTAGAATATTTAGATCATGACACTGCAGGAACTGGGCTGTGGGCTTGATCATTATATTTTTATAAAGTGCTGAAATGTATATTATGTCTGAAGAGAGCATTGTGTCAACTGTAAACAATGGAACATCATATGGGATTCACAACCATGTGGTTGTCTGAGATTCTTTAAGAATTATATAATATTTGCAGCCCCAGTTCATGATGCTCCCACCACCATACTTCACTGTGGTTGTGGTGTTCATGGGATCATATATATTTTCACCACATGAGAATACATTGTTTCAAAAAGCTCATCCCAGCCAAAAGCAATGTTTCTTCTAATACAACCCAGTGCAATCTGTATGATAACATATTTTTGGCAGCCTTAATATCTTGCCCCTTATTCATGTTTTTGAACCATAACCTTGAAATATATTCACAATTTAATACAATTTTGTTTTTTTTAAGCCTTTTAAATCTTTGACCACACATATGTATTTGCTCATATTTATAAGTACAATGTCATAGGAAATTATGTGAAGTGGACATATGAAGAAGCCCTGGAAGTATATTAACTAACAAAAACAAAAGAGCCTGAATACTTGTTAGCCCATACTGTACGTGCCATGAATACTATAATAAGTGAATAAAAGCAAAAAGTGAGTAATTTAAACATTTTTCAATCAACAATTTGTATTTAAAATTTAATATTCAATAGCTCTGCTCCAGTGCTGCAGGTTTAATGAATCCCCGTCAGTGAGGAACCTTGATTTACTCCCTCAGAGGTGCTCAGAACGCAAGCACCATCAGTTGCTAATAAATGCAGGGAAATTCTCAGTGCCTTGGTTTACAGCCTTTTACCTTTGTTAAAGAACCCTGTGGAGGTTTGAAACATAAGTGTTACAATGCTCTTCTGGGAACTGGCTAGTGTCGCATTTCTCGTAATGAAACTGATGCTGTAATGTTCTTCCATATTAAAGAATTACATCTTCAGTTTTTTCAGTCCTTCTGGAGGGACCATGAAAACAGCTCAAGGTATCAGTGGAATTCATGGAACGTCAAGTGTTTGTACCAAGTTGGTTATTTCCAATGTTACAAGCCCTGTTTTCTTTACTGGGACTGAAAAGTACTGCATCATTTATATATGAAAACAATGTGCTATTAAGAATAAAGGTTACCATTCAGAGAGTCCAGAAAGGTCAGCCCCATTCTATTAAAGCAGAGCCAGAGACAGCTGAGAAAGCACTGCCGGGTACACAATCATGGGATGGAGACCTTTACCAGCTGGGCGAGTCTTTCATTTACAGAACTACTGGGCATGCGGCCTAATGAGGGTTTGGTGTGTGGTGGCAAGGGCCATACTTAGACGCCAGACATCTCACTCAATCTCTAAACAGCCACCCACGTCCAACTACACACCTGGACAACAGCTTCACTGCAGCTTGCAAACCTGAGCAGTCTATTATGTCTGAGTCATTCTTTAGGAACTGACAAAAAAAGGTAATGAATGGTTCATGAATATTCATAAGCATTTTTGATACTATAAAATGAACCGAAGGCACCTAAACAGTTGCAGAAAGAGTTGATTACCACTGATTATATTAACAATCATTGATTATATTGGTAATCAATAAATTCATCTATCCATTCATCCATCAATCAATCCATCCATCCATCCATCCCTAAATCCATCCATCTACCCCTCAATCCATCCTTCCATCCATCATCCAGAGCTGCCGCAGTCATAAGACGAAAGGCGAAGAAACACGACTACTATCCAAGATTACTATCAGTTATTTAGGCAGTAAAGAAATAGTTAATTAATGCTAATATTGGCTGAAAGCCAATTCAAAAGATATTGCGCCAACTGGTGGCTACTAGCTTCCGTTTGTTGTTAGCAACATGTATGAATGAACAATTCCTTTGAATCACGTTCGGCAGTTAATCAAGTAAGATTTTTTAAATAAAGGCCAAACAACAAAAATAGGCCAAACAACAAAAATAAGTGAACAATAACCAACCATCCATAAGAAAAATCCATAAGAATTTATATAGAACTAACAAAATACAATTCTTTAAAAATGGGTGTGCATTCTTAGATTAGCACTAGAGTGTACTATTATCATCACGCACAAAAAAAACCCGAAAAATGGCATTGGCAAATCACTAAGAAGGTCAATTTTGGTTGTATTTTTGATTTTAGCTTCAAGGTTAAGCAAGCAATCACAACAGATTTACTCTTTTACTCTTCTGTGGTGGACTAGCACCAGACACACTGTTTTCATTACGATGTCCCGGGCACCAGTTCACCAGATTTTCAAAATATTTGCATAGCGCAACTAACGTAAGCCCTGGCTTGAGGTTCATCTCAAGAATGATATAATGCACAAACTCGGGTTCACAAGTCCACATGAAAGACACGTTTGATATTTATACCACTGAGAAACCGCTGAAGGCAGCACTGCTAGGCTTCACTGCTTTATGCATCAACCTAATGTTAGAGATTCACTCTGATACCAAGTATTGTAAAAAAAAAAAAAAAAAAAAAAGAAAAAAAAAAAAAAAAAGCCTGATCCTTTTTGCGCAATAAATCCAGCTTAAAATATCACAGAATTGCTTATGGCCCTTTTTAACATAGCGGTATCAAAACATGGTGCCATCTCTATCTGATCCCCTCCACAGTAAAGGTCTCTATATCCCTCAAGTAGGGTTTTTCTTGTTTTGCGACCCCCCCCCCCTCTCCTGCTCGCTCTTTTTCTTTGCCTCTTTTTCTTGTCTTGGGGAGAATCACATGCTGAAGCCGTGCTGGCAGAGTGTGCAGTCTCCAGCTGTGGATTGTCTAATGGGAGTAAACAAGACACAGAAAGAGCACTCTATCTATCTCCCTCTCTCCCACCCTCAATCATCTGATTACTCCACAATGAATACTATATATGGCCTTCTCAGAACAGCCTGAGTGAACATAGATGCCCATTCAGTTAGTCTAAGGAAGTTGCACATGGTCCTCTGCACTTTAAAGCTGGCTTAAGAATGCTTGAGAGTAAAGTTATACTATAAACTTCAGAGAATTCTACAGTGGAGCTGCCTGGAGAATCTCACAAATGTAAATATCACTTATGTGCTTTGTTCTTATATAATGTGCTCAAGGACATCAAAGGAGAAACCAGATTAAGATTTTTGAGAACTATATGTACAAGTTAAAAACTTCTTGAGCCACCCTCAATTTCTTCATATTTGCTTCCAAAGATCCAGACTTTCCTGTATTTTAATGTGTTCTTGAGGAACAGTTCTCCAGGCTTCCTGAAGGACTTTCAGAGTCTCATTTCCAGTCCAGTC
>JBBIGA010034521.1:0-13724 GCA_037576975.1 Alestes dentex | reverse complement strand
TATATTACAACCTAATGTTGCATTGGAACTTTCTTCTAACTTAAATGTATGTGAACATTACAAGTTTTGAACTTCCATTTCCTATCCATGGCTTGTAGGCATAAAGTCATACAACTCATTTTTTAAGAAAAAAATATTATAGAGACATTATTTTAAATGTAACACATACTAAGATGAAACATTTTTAAATTTGTACCTAATTTCAATGTTTGCCAAGGACAATGTTTTTAAACCATTAACATTTTCTTAAAAAGTGGCACAAAATCACATCTGTTGTGTTCCTGGTCAAAAGTGACCGGTATGATTTATTTAGTGAAGTAAAAAGATAAAGTTTTTTGTGGTTGCTAAGGTATAAAAGGTGTTTGCTATGGTGTCGGAGTGGGTTGCTAAGTAGTTTTAGGCGGTTGTTATGGTTTAGGAGGTGGTTGCTAGGTAGTTTTTAGGCAGTTGTTGCGTGTAGGAGGTTGTGGCTCAGGAGTTTCTAGATGGTTGCCATCAGATACAATGTGGTTGCTAAGTAGTTTCTAGGCAGTTGCTATGGTGGATGAGGTGGTTGCTAGGGAGCTTTTAGGTGGTTGCAATGGTATCTGGGTCAAAGCAGTTTCCTCCAGGATCAGTAAAGTTTTCTGATTTTTATTTGAATGAATTGTCAACAGGTCGGGTGTGGTTCCCGTGGAGTAAAAACTGAATTGGAGATACGTTCCTGTGGGGGAAAGGGGGACATGAGATGTGTTTTTGTGTGTGTGTGTGTGTGTGTGTGTGTGTGTGTGTGTGTATGTGTGTATATGTGTGTGTTTATATGTCTGTGTGCTCAAAGGCACCAGCATGGTGGGGTGTGGGAATGTTCTTAAACTCTATTTTATACACTAATTATAGTCTTGCTAATTAATTTCTAATGACTGGTCATTTTTGACCGGGAACACCATGAGTGTTCCTAAGTTCAAAAAACACAAAATTCTCAAATATTTTTTATGCATTCCAGTGCCTTATGTAAACAAAGTCATGGAACCTTAAGACAAACCGATGAAATTAACTGCATTTTCTTGAGAGAAAATTTGAAAATCGGTCAGATTTGACCAGAACACAATAGGAGGGTTAATAGTCTCATTGGCTATTTAAACTGAACAAAGGGCATGTAGCTTATCATTTATATAAAACACCACTAAATTACCCATTTTTCTTTTGTTATAGTTCATGTTCTCTTAATAAGGAATGTAGCAAGAACAAATAGCAAACACTTCCAATTTTGTTGTGAGGAATGATTTTTGTGTTGTGTTTGTTTGAAAGGTTTGTTGGATGCTAGGGTGGTGTGGGTTAGATGATTTGTAGCCTTTTGATTTGAAGCCCCGGTGTATTGTTTATGAAATATTTTTATATTGCTATTTTATACATCATTTAGTCCTACCTTGTGTAGCAATATCAGGCAAGGGTATTCCACTAGTGTGTGTGTACAAATGCATACTTTTAATCATTCTGTGTCAGTAGCTGTAATACAAACCTGCATCTTGCTTAGAGCAATGAAATAACTGGAGATTAAGTTGCCAAGGAGCTCTGTTGGAATTGGACGTAAAAAGAAGCTCTCCAGGGCACCAAAGAGCAGTGTGCTGGCTGGCTCTGGTAAGGTGCTGCGGGTCTTCTGGGAGAAACAGTTAATGGCCTGAAAACATCCCCTGGTGTCCCAAGCAACATGCTTGGGGCTGTCGATGGCATGAAATGTGATATCCAGGTTATGTTGCAGCGCTGTTGAATCAACCGCCCCGTGGCAACCTCCAGGGCACTAAATAGCACTGTGGCAGGATAGCAGTGCCAAACAGAAAAGAGGACAGCATCAGTTACTGGACTTGCCAACTCTGGCCCTTCTTCTTTCCTTGGTGAACCCCATCATTGCTGGGAAAGGATGCGATCACGCAAACCAATACTTGTGAGATTCTAGCATATTCTAGAGTCCTGGGGTCTAGCTCATAGTTGCAGATGTGTGCTCTAGGACGTAGGGCACAGAGTGGGAAACAAAAGGCAGCATGTATGAAAAGGGACATAACAGGTACAGAGGTAATCTCTAGCATACTGGCAATGATGTCAACCCAGAAAATGAGGTGATGCTCCCTGATGTACCATGCACTAAAGACTGATCCTGTATTCTTCATGTTTTCCAGTGGGATGGGTTGCATAGTATTGGTTTGAAATACGTGCGTACCTGCTGGGAACAGGGAAGAGGACAACGTTCTGGGTTGGTTGCACTACTGGTGGCAACTGAGCGCTACACTGTGTACCAGTAATCAAAATGGGCTGGTAAATGGCCCATGGAGAGGCTGAGCCACTAAGACTTAAAAAGGTCATCTGTCATGTTTGTATCTATCTATATATATATAAATGAGATGACTAGTGAAATGGTGGATTGTCTCTAAGTTAAGGACATCCTTTAACGGTATGGGTAATATTAATGGACATTTTGCCATTTTGAGTAGACTGCTGCCAAGTCATTGGTTCACCTTTGATAGTATGGTTTGAGCCTGCAGGATTCGTTGACCTATCCTTGAGCCTAAAAGAGGTAAGGTGTGAGACAGAAAGAGTGACAACTCTGTGGCAGGCCTAACCTTCACTACAAGAGGTAACACAGGTCAACTCCAAAGCAAAAAATACTATAATTCTTGTTTTTTTTACTGTGATACTGTAAAGTTGGAAAAACACCCATGACAGGTCACCAGTCTGTCGTAGGGCAGACACTTAGACAAACACAATCATGCACACAGTTGATTCCCATGCATGCATCTCCAGTTATCTCCAGTTTGCCTGATGTGACTGTGGAAGGAAACTGAAGTGCTTGGTGAACATTGAGCAAATATATAAACACCATACAGAAAAGACCTTCATCTGCCTGTCTGGGAATCAAACCCTGGACCTTCTTGCTGTGAGATGAAATTTTTTACTTTTTATGCTTGTTTTTTGCCACATAATCATTCTAAACTTTCCTCAGGTGTATTTGTTATACATAGTTGTTTTTGTAATTCTATATTTTAGATTGATTCTGCTCTATTTCAAACTCTGTAAAGACTAAAATTGTTACTTGGTATGCAACCAGAGCCAAAATAAATTGGTTTAAGGTTCAGGGAATAACACCAGTAATAAGAAAATTCTTCATTCAGGTAAAACAAGTGGTTGTCTCAGATTCCAAAACATTTGAACAAAATGCATGGAAAATAAAAGGGTTCACTTATTATAGATCTCTTCTGAACAGCAACTTGGTGAATCGTACTTGTTCTCTCTCTCTCACAGGTGTTCTTGGCTGGTGCACTGGAAGGCGTGCTGTGCTCAATGATGTATGCAATGTGGCTGAACACAGGAAAGGAATGAAACTCAGCCATTCTGCAGGAGAAACAACAGCCACCTGCTTCAGTTTAGCTAGAAAATGTCTATGTAGAACGTTTCTTATTTACCCAATTGGATATCCTTGAGCTGCAACGTAAAACGCTGCTGCTTGACATACAAAATAGAGCTGGATGTATTTGGACACACTTTCAAACTAAATATCAGACTTAGATGTTTGGAGTGATTTTCATTTTAATTAGTTCTGTTTTCATTGCAGCATTATAGGAAATGACAGTGCCACTTCATATTAAGGGTAGCAAAATAATTTAGTATGTTATTATAATTATCATTAATATTATATTATTTATGTTTTTACAGTATTATGTACATTATGGTTTGGTCACATGTTCATTAAGTGTTAGTCATTACTTATTTAATAATTAAATCCTTACTCATTATAAATTAAGTTTCTGATAGTTTAGTTCTGTTGTTCATAATTTATATTTACTCAATGTGTATTCACTGCTGCTTATTACACTGATAAATAACTGATGAGCATTTGAATCATGTGGAAAAGCATAATTGGAACTAACTAGTACCATTAATTATCTGTTAACTAATCAAGTCATTTTTTTATTACATTTGTCCTTCACTGTGCAGCCTTAAATGGAACACAGTCTTTGGGCTTTAGTTGATTTAGTTGATGCCTCACTGCCTCACTGCTCAAGGCTGTCTACACTGTGTCGGCAATGGCTCTTCTTATTATTCATCATTAATTAAACACTGTCATAACAAACCTTCATCTTCATTTTAGTCATTTAGTACACAATCCGAAAACATAAGATGCCCTATATATCGTATGAAACTTTTCATGGCCTAATCCAATTGGGTTATGGTACAAAAGGACTTGGAAAAAAGACTTTTACCATAATCTCCCATTAGGCAATCTCCCATTATACATTTTCCTTCTCTTTTGTTGCAACAGCAAAGAATGGCAATGTTATGCAGCCCTCCAAGTAAAGTAATGATCTTCACCACCACTAATTATACTAAACATATTGATTGATAATGTGTTTATATACTCCACTTGACGGGTTAAGTGAGGCAGCTGAATATGTGGAGGTAAGGAAAAGTGTCCAGTAAAGGACTGTGTTATACTAAATAATGTATGGTGGAGGAAAAATGTAATACAAGGTCAGTCAATGAATTAACAGAAAATTATTGAAACTAATGCATAAGCATTTGTTCTCATATTATTTCTTGATATAATTAGAAACTTATCAGTTTTTTTTTTAACAATGTAATAAGCAATAGTTACCACACAGTTAATGAGTAAAAAAAAAAAACTAATGATAAACTAAATCAGTTAACAGTTGTAAGAAAACAAATCAATATATTCACTTATATTCTAAGGCAAATTAGCATATTCATTTTGTGATTCTTATATTTGAATGATTGTTTCTCTAAATACCATATTAATGTGATTCTGCTAAATAATGATCAAGGTTGTGAAGCCAGCCCTGAGGCGCCAGGGCACAGTGACATGATTAAATCAAGGTTGTTTTTTATGCAAACCCTATGTTTTGAGCTAAAGAGTTTCAGATAAGGTGTTTTGTTCAGACCAGAAAGACTTGTTCAGGGCCGTTGTCATGGAGCCTCACTGTGAAAAGCCATAACATAGGTTCTGGCTGGAACCTCTTCAGGGGATGGCGACATGGTTTCTGCCCACAAGTGATAAGGTGAATGGTCATCTTCAGAGTATAAGACCTCTGCGAAGGTCCAGGTTCTTTAGAGAGAACTTCCGAATTCAGGATGAATAACTCTCTCCTTCTTAAGAAGAAAATAAAGTCTTTGAACTGAGCGAAGAATCTTTTGTCAGTTTGCTGATTTTCACACCGCCATGACACAGTACTTACTCAATTAGTAATTTCTCTGTACTTAACCAGTTACTAAGTAATAACATACTATCTATTATATATATTGAGAAATGAAGTGTTGTCAGTTGTCTTCTTAACTCATTCAGTATTATATATACATGTGAGACAATTTATGCATTTTCTTTCCATCACTATAATATAATAAAAAGCAGACAATACAGAAAAAACAACAATAGTTTATTTGGAACCTTACTTTGTGTATGAACTACAAACTCTGGTTTCTATAATTGATCTTCATCTTTTTTTTTTTAAAGGTCATGAAAGTATGCTTACATGAAAATCAATTCTGTAGTCTTTTACCACGTTTCTCACTCTTTTTTCATCTTTTAGAACAGGTTGGCACATGTAAAATTAAATCAGTTTTTTTATATATATTTTTGCTTTATTTTCAAAATCTTTTATATAAATCTAACACTAGAACAGCATTCCTTCTCAGAGAAGAAGAAAAGAATTGTGTGGAACAGAGAGAAAATGTCTCGCTCCTTCTTCAATCCAAAGCAAAGAGATGCTTACATAATGAGACAGAAGAAGTAAAAAAAAAAAAAAAACCCATCACACAAGAATTCACCATAGAGCTCTTTAGAAAGAACTAAAAAGGAATCAAAGCACAGTTGAGGGACAAAAGGGACAAAGACTGTTCCAATAAATGGGGTTCTAAGACAATGATTTAAGTTTCCCAGTCCACAAACAAAACAAAAAGTCGATGAAGCACACAAACAATGACATGGTTTACCACTTAATGCGTTATCAGGAGCTTGTTAATTCATAATCTCATAATCTCTCTGGAATTTTAAAAGTGGAACTTAAATAGAGGCACAATCTCACGTTTTTGTAAATCTACAATTGCTTTCTTTTAAAACTAGCTCTAGGGTGGTGGGCTAGACCCTACTATCTGGGATTGTCTAAACTGACTTTCCAGTGGATTGTGTGTGTGTGTGTGTGCTGGTAGAAATTCTTGTGTTACAAACACTTGTCTTTCTCTGAAGACTGATCAAAGCTATGATCAAAGCTGTAGATCTTTGCTGTGAAATATAAATTTGAGCCAAGATGTTCAGCCAGGACTGTGAATGTGATACTCTGTAATTTCAGAAATACTACAGTATACATTCCAATCCTGAACACAATGCATCAAACAGCTGTTTTAGACTCCTGCAATTAGGATGCTGTAATGAAATATGTCATGCTAACATGATGAACACACACAGTAGACAGCTTTCAGGACCATTTCATGGACTAAAGGATGAACTTCAAATGAGTCTCCGTTTGGCATGTGGACCTTTCTGTGCTATTTGACTCAGAATACATTTAAATGTCAGGCCGGTGGATAGTTGTGAGTGCCCTGTCAGCTATTGCTTTCTCTGTCAAGGTTATTGGTTACCATGGTAACGGAGTTAGTCTATTCTGGGTTCAGAATTATTATTTATTTTGTTTTCCACACTATTATGAATCCTTTGCTGGCTAAAAACATTCTTGTCAACTGCATGTATCATGAGTTACGGCTTTTTCATTATTTTTAAACATTGCAGTGAAGTTTGTTTTGAATGGCTATTTTACTTAAACATAGTTATTGGGAAAAATGGCCTACTGTGCTAGAGTTTCTGACATGAGTTAAGGAATTGAAGGAAAAAAGCAGCAGTTCCCATAATCTATAAAGAGACACCTGGGGCATCTTTAGAAGCCTTGGATCTGAAGGGCACTAACACTGCCCTCGTATTTACAGCTCCTTTTTTCATGTTTCAGCCTTTGAAGGGCTCCCAGGATGGGACTGTGTGAAGCTGTGTCCACTGCGAACCCCATGACACATTGATTAAAATGGAAATGGTGCCATGGATGGGACACAGGTGCAAGCCCAACATCTGCTCGAGGCTGTTGCCACATGCCCCCCATACGCCTGTCTCCAGCCCTGTTTCCACTGGGTCCTGTCCACAACTGGCATACTATAGGCTAAACATAATAAATAAAGGGCAGACTGACCACACACTGTTTTAGAATGTGTTACAATGACAGGGTCATATGATAGACAGGGGATGTAATGGACCCAGCTGTGGTTTGAGGGGTTTGAGGCTTAATCTGTCTTTCCCAGTTGTAAAATACTATGGGTTCAAGAAATTGCCCTGAACTGCTGGTAAACCAAATTATGCACAGTGGGCTCCTGAAGATAAATTACATAAATATCTATGTTCTCACAATAAAGTGTAAAACTGCACTGCACAGATTGAGTTCAGTTCTTGACATTTTGTCTGTCTTTAAATAAAGACACATTTTCAGTATCATGCACCAAAATTGGCATTATCACTTGCACATCTGTGTATGATGCATTTGATTGACAGAAATAATGTTGTATCGTGTTATCAGATTTCATCAATGACAGACCAAAAGCATTCAAGCCTCTAACACAATCAGCACTAAAGAAGCATAAAATCCATTTAAATAAACAGTCGATCAGCGAAGAAATTGTGTGTTTAGGGGTGGCCTCTAAATTTACATACAAAGACTCTGAAGATACTGTTTGACAAAGACTGCTGATGAAAATGTAAAGAGAACCTGGTCAACATGAGACTTAGGTGCTGCTGTTACAAATGGACTGAAAGATTCTGAAGATTTACATAGAGTTTCAAAACATAATAGTAAACCAACCAGTCTTACCAATCTTATATAACATGGAGAAATAATTGCTGAAAAAAAATAATTGCAGAATACATTTTTCTTGAATTATTCACAATAGAATTTTTTTTCTTAAATAAATAACTTCTGTTAGGTAAAGACACTTTGAAACCATTACCATACCCTAGTTCCCAATGACATGTTAACAGCCTTCATTATTCACTTATTTGCTGCACATGGATTTGCCATGTTTTCAGTTCTTTGAGCCACTTACTTGAGATTCAAAATGTCATACAGTGTTCCTTTAGAGTTTGTTTTAAAGGTTTTTATCCTTTTAATTCCTGTTATGAAAAAACTGATCAGATCTGGGTCTCTTGTACATTGTCTTTTGAGCTGGCCCGAATAAGCAAAGGTTCGTGTGCGGAGTTATGTATGGAGTTGATGGTGGCAGCGTGATTATATGCTGTCTTGTAGGTGTTGTAGTGGTTAAGATGCTCATGCTCAAGAGGTGGCAAAGTTAGATGACCTTCCATGGTTGGCCCACCAGTGACACAGTCCTCATCTACATTGATGATCTCAATGGTTCGTGTTGGTGCATGGTTGTTCTGCTGGTGATGCTGTTTACGCATTTTGTAGAAGATAATCAGCATAACGGCAGCCATTAGTGTGATGGCTACAAAACAGCCAATTATGATCTTGGTGGTCTTCATCACCTCATCCAGGGTATTGAGGGAACCATCACCCAGTGTCGTTACTGGGATGGTGTAGGTTTTATCTGTAGCCTTGGTTGACAGTGGTGTCCGGGCTGTTGTAGTTGTGGTAGATGAAGGGGCAGAAGGCGTCTCCCATATCCCAGAGGAAGGTGTAGGACCTACTTTCTGCTGAACTGTAGTGTGTCCTTCATCGTGTGATGGCTCCATGGTCTCCACTGTCACTGTAGTAAAGTAACTGAAGCTGCTGTTCTCTGTTGAGGACACATTTAGTGTAGCAGAGGCTGTGGTGTTGCCTGCTGAGTTACTAACCATACAAGTGTATGTCCCTGTGTCCTGCATTGTGACATTTGTAAAGTTTAATGTTCCATCATTGAGCACAGAAATACGCACTTTGTATGCTCCATGTGTCATGATAGAGCCATTCGGTGTAATCCAACTGACAGAGGTCAGTGAGCTTGCCCGGCATTTCAGTTCGGCTGCCATACCCTCTGTAACATTCAGATCAGCAGGTGGCTCCACAATAACAGGTGCATAACAGTGGAAATAGTTCTGATCCAGCTCACCAATGTAGCGTCCCTTGTGGCTGAGAGGGGTACTGCAGCGAGCACAGCAGCTGGTGTTGGCCGGCACCATTTCCTTTAACCACCAACTAAGCCAAAGGATGTCGCAGTTGCAATTCCATGGGTTATGGTGCAAGTGCACCCTCTCCAGGTGGTGTAATGGTGTGAAGAGGTCATGTGGGAGCAAGGTAAGGTTATTGTGAGCCAAATTCAGCTCCACAAGTGACTGAAGATCATCAAAGGCATTCCTCTCAATTGTTTGGATCTGAGCATGCATCATCCACAGTTTCTGCAAGTGGACCAGCCCTTTGAAAGACCCTGGTCGGATAATTGACAGCTGATTTCCCGACATCTCCAGTTCGTCCAACCGTACAAGAGGGATGAGGTTAGGGATCTCTTTCAGGTTACACATACCAAGGTTCAGATAACGTAGGTTGCTTAGGCCTTCGAAAGCACCTTCAGAAATATAGGAAAGCCTTTTCAGCTCACCCAAGTCCAGCCTTCGCAGTGAGGGTACCCTGTTGAAGGCATAAGATGGTATGCTCTCAATGGGATTGTTCCTTAACCATAACTCCTTTAACTTGGACAGATATTCAAATGCTCCATTTGGGATAGTAGTTAACCTGTTATCAAAAAGTTCCAGTGTGTTTAGACTGGCCAGCCCATTAAAGGCTCCAATTTCAATGCTACGAATGTGATTCTTGCTGAGCTGCAAGATTTCCAGGTGCCGCAGGTGCTTGAAGCTGTCTACCTTGATCACCTGGATTAGGTTCTCTTGCAGGTTTAGGTACCGGGTGTTTGTGGAGATTCCGTCTGGCACATCTCGCAGGCCACGCCGTGTGCAGATGACCTTACTAAATTGATTGCTGCAAGAGCAGACAGATGGGCAGGTCTGCGCTCTCACTAAGCCAGCCACCACTAGCAGCTGCAAGGCCAGCAACAGCACGAACAACGGGTCAGAAAAGGCCCGATTCCACCTAGGACCTCTCATCGTCGGCTGTTGCTGGGAGAAGGTCATCTTGTTCAACATTCATAATTCGTAGGCTAGCTGTCCACTCTTTAGGGTGCGTTGTAATTGGTAAGCTGAGAGAAAATGGAAAGGAAATAGGTTAGAATACATTAGATTAGAAATAATACAAACAAATCTGAATCACGACTATATGCAAAATACTGCAAAACATCTCCAAAATACCTTTGGTTAGGATTTATCAAATTCAAATTTGACCATACAGTATACAGCATATCCTTAGTTGCATGCCACTGTTCAACAAAAATATAAATGTTATGTTTTTAGTTATTACGGACATTTTGCACTAAACACACTAAAACTTTCCACATACTAAAAATAGACTTAACTGAACAAACTATTTACTATAAGAAAATGAACAGGTATAAAAGGTATGGGTACATTTTTGGATGAACAAACTCAGTATTCAAGATAAGTTAAAACAGTTCCTATCTAGATTATATTTCAGGTTATATGGGAAATATTCTCCTAAAATATTCTATAGCCCAGTGGGGTTTAATTTTACCTGTAAAGGGCAGATGTGTTGTAGGTTATCATTCCAACATGGCAGGAGCACACATGATCAGCTCTTTGAAGACTGAAACCAATTGATTACACAAGTAGAATCAGGTGTATTCCCGCATTATTGGAATGAAAACGTGTAGCCACACTTTTTTCTTTGCAGATAAGATTGGACATCCCTGCTGTGGGTCATAATAAGATTTTTTGTTTTATTGTATAGAAACAGAATCACTCACGGTAAATATGAACCCAACAAAGCTTAAAACAAAAGACAAAATTATTCATGGACATGCACAACAGGCGACCATAGCAATGCCATTTATATCCACTACCATTTTGTGTGTGCTGAGTGTTTTCCTACAACACTTTCTATCTAATACACATAAAGCTCAACAGTGGGCTCTGCTTTCCTGTTTTCTCCTGTCCCTTGGCAGAGAGATACAGGCAAGCTTGTCAGCCAGTGGGGCTTGATTTATTTTTGCAGGCTAGGGGGTCATAAATAACTGTAGTACTTGCCACCTAGCAGTCCTTCAATCAAGCCAACATGTCTGGAGAGTTCTGATTACAACTCTGAGAGATGCTCAGAGGCACGGATGTGACTGGACTGGGAATAGAGCGCAGCAGTGTGGAAGCATGTTGGGCAGAGTGTGTGGCCAGGCCAGGTGATGTTTGGAACTCTGCTGCTCTGCATTCCTCCAATTCCCCTGGCCAGCACTGGACTAGGACAAAAAATTGGCCCTGGGATTTTTGGCCCTACCTAATTCGGTTGTACACCACCCACCCAGAACACCATACTTGCAGTCCCCTTAAATATGCATATCTACTGCACTATTCCCCAAACCACTACAAAGCTGAGTAGAAAGTGCTGTAGACGAGTGTACCAGTATAAGTGGGCCAGAGTGCACACTCTCTCTTGTCTGACTCCCTGGTATTCAGAGGTGGCTGTGGAGTTCACTGTCTCCATGTTGACAAAATATTGTTAGCGAGTCAGCCAAACAATAACCTTAGAATAGCCAGCCAAAGTTGCAACTGAATTCAAGAACTACTCTAGCTACAAAAACTATGCCAAATGGCTATTTGTCACTGAGTGAGTGACCACCAGCAGTAGGAGATGGTCTCACTTTATGATGTTTTGCCATCCTGTTTATGTTTTGTCTTCCTGTCTTTTATCATCACCATTCATTTAATTATTATCATAGTCTTCATGGCTTGGCACATGCACATCACCTGCTCTCTCCCAGCTAATAATGAAACTACTCCACATTTATCACTTCAACTACACTGTCTTCCTGCTTCGTCTTGCTCTGTTCCTCTTCTCTGATATGCTCACTCTGTCCTTCCTCTGCTTCCTTGCCCAATGCCTGTTCCTCTACCTGGCAGTTGTTATGGCCTGCCACCTTTACATTTTACCTCTAGCTGCACAATATCATGTACTGTAGATGTTGAAACTACTGCAGCACATATGTCTTATTTTTAACTTTATTTTAACCATAACTTTTCCATGTCCCTTGGAGATTTCTGTTTATCCATTTAGACTCCTTCATCCATCTACATTTTTGGCTACTCTGTGTGTGCAGAGGGGAAGGGCAAGGCCAAGTAAGAGATGTGTTTAGGCCAGTGGGCCTGTCGTGGGCCCCCAAGGTGCATCTGCCCACCAGGAAGAGACCTAGTATGTCAGATTACCAGTCGTCTTTTGCTCATGCCTGCACGTGTCTGTATGTGTTTATGTGTGCATTTGTGACTGTCACAAGAGAATGAATGTTGCAGTTAATGTCCTTGCCCGTGTACTGTATGGAGGTGTGTGTGTGTGTGTGTATGTGAGAAACACTGTGAACACTGTGAGTTCATGTTTTCTTCGTGGCTGTACAGCCACTTGGCTACATATTGGGTGAATTTGTATTATACAGCATTTTTGTGTGTATGCAAGTTATGTGTTTTATCTCTTTTGACAGATTATGCATAGATTTATGTTGCATGGCTTATGCTTCAACCTGGGCCTCTGGTGTGGAAGCTATGCTAAACCGAATGCGGTACATTTATTCTCTAGAGTCAGCAGTAAGCAATCACGTTCAGCCAAAGGGTAATTCTGAAAGAGAACAGCTCACTCTCTTTTGCCAGAGTAGGGCCACTCTGTTAATGTAACCACAGAGTAATTGCATGATTACCATGACTATTAATTCTGTAATTGCAAAATGGGCTCTCTTTAAAAATTCAGAGAGCCTGAGGGTCAGAAGATACGTGCAAGAGACAATGATGTGGTTGACAGAGATGACACAGGAGAAAATCACATTGTGCCATGTTGTAAAATGTTTCAAATCAGACAGAAAAAAGACAAAGATAAGTTGTAGACTGTAGAGCAAAATCTGATATAGATGTAAGAGATGTCACTGATTGCAGGGAACATTAATTTCATATTACTACTTTTCACTCATATTTTAAAATTATATTCTGTAATGACTGAACAGACAAAGACTCGGTTTGAAGTTTAATAGTAAAATCCAGTGTTACACATCCAAACAGTCCATGGTCAAAATTTCCCAAACGTGTATGACAGAGACAATCCAAATGTGTAATCAAAGAACAGAGCAGAGTCAGAAAGCGTCAGACAGTAAGACACTGGCAAGGCAAAAGGCAGAATCCAAAATCAAAGCAAAAGTCAAAAATCCTGTCCAGCAGTTCCAGAAGGCAAGAGGCAAAGGTCAAAGAACAAAGAAAAAATAAATAATAAAATGGCAAGCAGGATAGCAAGGAATGCTCGGTGCACCAGGAAATCATTCATACTTTGCAAAGTCTCATTACAACATCCAGTCGTCATATAGTGCTAAACACACGAATTACTTAATTGACCTAACCAAATGTCCCAGAGCTCCCCTAGCTACAAGGGGCATGTCATAATATGTCATCAATATATACCATTACACACTTGCCCAGAAGTTCTGCAATGACTTCATTGACAAAAGCTTGGAACACAAAGGGGATCAAAGGGGACATATTATATCACTTTTTAAACAAGTTATAATAGGTCTATGGGCTATACAAAACATGTTCATGAAGTTCTTTGCACAAAATCACTCTC
>JBBIGA010034511.1:0-13724 GCA_037576975.1 Alestes dentex | reverse complement strand
AGTCGAACCGGCGGAGAGTTTTTCTGTCAGAGCCGCTTTTGTTATTGTGGTCTTTTATTATTTATAGTCTTGCTTGACTTTTTTTTTTTCTCAGGATTCTTTAGCTATGCAATGAAAACTAACCAAACTACCCCCCAGTACACTTCTCATAGCTTTAGAAACTTCCCTCTGAAAACCATCTTCCACTGACAGCCCCCCCTGGAGCAACTAAGGGTTAAGGGTCTTGCTCAAGGAAACAATGGTAGAAAGTGGGGGGGGGTTGAACCTGCAACTTTGTGGTCATCAGGTTCACAGCCAAGTGTTTTACCCACTTGGCTAATACTAGCCTATTAGTGGCGCTTGTATGTCTGTGACATCACAGTTTAGAGCTTGTATCTCCAACAATGGCCTGTTTCCTTCTGTTGTCATGACAACATTTCGGCCAATCAAAAAGCAGTGATGCAGTCATTTCAGCTGCGGCCTGTTTTTAGCCCTGCCATTGAGCAGCTTGGGTATTGCTTGGGTACAGGCCACTTTGTTTGCAATTGACAAACAGTTGTTTGTGGTACAATGTGGTTCGTTGTGATAGTGGAAAAACCAAAACATTCTACAGTGTTTTACATCCAGTGATCACACCACCAAATGGATTGGAACCCAACTAATCCCATCCCAGACTACTTTCACGTACCTGTGTACAAGACCTGTTTGTAAGACAACCTATTCTGAAAATGCCCACTTCCAGCATTAACAGCTACTGATTTTTGATTCTCTTATCCCTCTAATCACACAAAGGCTCTGGATGAGAAAGAGTAAACTTTTGTGCAAAAGCAAGACACTTGAAATAATTGTTTATATATACATATAATGCAGTAAACAGTGATTTCATGGATGCATATGTTTGCATAATCATTCACAGACCACCTCATGGAAGCCCTGTATGACATCACGTCTCTCGTCAAATACATGCAATACCTGGTTCAAATCAATCAATACTTCATCAAATTTATTCTGATGTTAACTTGTGCATTTGCTGGTCTATCACTGCTCAGATAAATGGATTTAAACAGCTTGTATAGGAGCCTAAGACTTTTGCAAAGTACTGAAGCATTCAAGCTCCAGGATCTGAACAAATCTGCCCATTCTATCAAAATCATTGGGATTCCCTGGTTAAAAGGTCATCCAGGTGAATGCTTTGATCAGGTGACATGGAGAATATTCACATCAGCTCCATTCAGACTCTGCACTGGTGTGCCACAAGGTTCAGTGCTAAGTACTCTTTGTTCTTTATTGCACTCGACTAAGAATTCTTCATACATTTTCCTAACACAGCAATGTTGATTACCTTCAACAAGACCAGTATCTATCTATCTATAGATATATAGTATATATATCTCAAATTATTACTTGCAAAAGCACAGATACATTTTGCACTCACACATGTTTGGTTAAGCCTTTTCCACATCATCCATTTTGTTATTTTCTGCTCTCCAAATCAACCAACTGCCGGTAATGAGGAATAGCAGTAAAGCTACCAGGCATTGCTGGCTTAGTGTAATTGTGAACAGTGCACAATGAGATTGGAAGCCAGAAATGAGGCACAGAGAATGGACAGGCCAGATAAAACACATGGATTTCGGTACATTCATTTACATTTCTCAACCAGTAGACATGGTTGTCAAATCCACTAAATGCCTACTTCTGTTAGAAACCAAACAAAAGGAGTTAGAATATTTTATGATGATATTTTAGTATTTTCAGAATGTCTAAAGACAAACTTTACCCAGAGTGAGGGAATCTGAACCTGTTGTGGTTCCTCAGAGTGCAATAGCTCATAGCAGGTGATGCTGAACCCATTGTGCAAGAATTTCTCTCAGCTATATGCGTTCATATAATTACATTTTCTCAGTGAAAACATTAGGAATTTTCCATCATGTTACACAGGCAATCAGATTTCTGCTGTCATCATGGTACATCAGGTTGACACATTGACAAAAACTCCTCGTCATTCCTTCCAAAATTGAACAAGCTTTAATTTCTGAGTGTCAGTGATATTACAAACTTGACTCAGTCATACAGAACTGGAGGTCCATGTTCAGTCCCTTCTTATCTTGAGACCAGGCTACTGCAACTTACTGGACCCTTTCAACTGATCCAGAATGCACCAGAACAAGTTGTCCTCAAGCTTTCAAAGTTCACCTGTTTCGTTGCCCCTGTGATTGGAGGGGCATGGGTTCGAATCCCAGGACTGTCAGTGGCACCACTGAGGTACCATCCCCACACACTGCTCCCTGGGCCCTGCACCCACTGCTTCTCTCCGGTGAATAGGTTAAATATAAATGTCACACTGTTCAGAGTGTGTGCTGTGCTCATGCGTGACACATGGCCGCTTTACACTTATAAAGTATAAATAGTTTCCCTCCCCTGATGTCAGTGGTTAAATCTCGCCCAGTATCTCAAGACCTTTGAGCCTCAAGTATGGATTATCTTGACCCTCCTTCCTTCAGGACTCATGAAGAACAAACATTTCCTTTAGTTCAGATAAAAAGCAACATTCCTGAACACCTGACTCCCTCACTCTTGAGTTTGTCACATATTGCTTTATGAAACAAATATTTAACGACAGTGTCACAAGCAAACTCAGATTTGCCCCAGTAATAACATTAGCGGCATTCCCATCACACTGCCATGGCAACAGAAAAACACATTTATTTTTCACAAACAGAATACAATTTTCAGCCAGAACAGAACTGACCTTTGAGTCCAGCAGATTTTTCATGTTCTGTTATCCACAAGCCAATAAACAGCACTGCATCCAAATGTTTTATTTTTCCTTTTTTTGTTTAATACCATGACATTTCGGCACAGGACCCCAAAGAGGGCATCCACTCAGCTGCCGTTCTGTTTTAAAGAATTCCATGGGGCCAAATTTGTAGGAATCCACACATAAAACTCACAAATATCACAAAAGGTTAAATGAAGCTTCAGTTCTGCATGAAATTAACCAAAATCACCTTATTGTTAGAAAAAAGGAAACACCCAACTTGTGCTTCCACTCACTGGCCATTTTATTGCATAGTTTATCATTCTCCCTCCACCTCATTCATTACAGGTTTTTGGCCACAAATCTTGGATTTTTACCAAAATTTGATGAGACATTCACACCCACAGACTCAGATTTTGGGCTATAGGTGAAGATGTCCTACCTTGGCCATCTGCGCTTGGACTCCGGTAGCTTTGAGGGATGACACGGCTTTCTGAGCCGCAGCAGGACTGTCGAAATCAACAAAACCATAACCTACAGAGAGAGAGAGAGAGTGAGAGAGAGAGAGAGAGAGAGAGAGAGAGAGAGATTAGAGAAGTGTACAGTAATCTTGAAAACCTAATGAATGTAGGAAATATATGTCCAGTGATGACACAACTGGCAAAGTGACCTCTGTGTTTAGACGTATGTGAAACAAGGTGTCTGAGAACTTAATTGCAGAACGTGATCTGTCAGAGCAGCCTGTCCACAGCCGTATAGAGAGGGATATTATAGTAGGTCAGCAGTCCAGAAACCCCTCTTTAAAAATACCAGTGACCATCCAGACGTCCAGCAGTAACAGGCATTGGTCTACAAAGAGCACTGGAATGGCAACTGTAGAGGAAAGAGAATTGCTGAACCAGGTTGCAGCAGGGATAAAGAGACACTGCCAGCTACTGCCAGTGCCACGGGAGGGAAAGACGTCCATATGATTTCCGATCACCAACTGTGACTAATGCTGCAGGGAGTGGGATGAGTAGTGCCTTTTGTCCTATAACACCAGGTGATTTTGGCACAGTTGTAAGGAAGTTCTCTACTTGGTCTGTACAGAAGTATTCCAGGTACACTTTCTGGGAGGATTTCCATTATCTAGTGGTGTTTTTCCACTGGCACAAAGAACTGTGCCGTACCACAAACAAACATTTTTCCATTACAAATAAAGTAACTAGTACCTGATCTGCACCATCCCCGACCCATCCCTGACTCGTACCCGACCCATACCCATGCTACTCAATGGCAAGACCAAAAGCAAGCCTCAACTGAGCCGACTGCTGCACTGCTTATTAATTGGTCAGAAAGAGGCCATTATTTTTTACTATCTGTGCAAAAATTAACAACTAACAATTGGGAAGTTGACAAAGTACAAAGCAGTACTGTCTATTTGGGCTAAAGATAAATTTCAGTGGGAGTTTTTTTAACACTGTGAGAAATGTAAAGGTGTACCAGGACATCACTAACAAGTTAGATTTTCATTTCAGTGGCAGTGGCCTAGTGGGTAGGATACCTGACTCTAGACCAAGAATCCTACATTCAGCAGACCACCACTGGGTCTCTGAGTAAGACCCTTAAGTTCAAGTTCAAGTTTATTTATACAGCACATTATCATTTATAGAAGGTCATTCAATGTGCTTTACAGAAATGGAGAATAAAATAAGGTTAAATAAAAATTAGAATAAATTAAAACAGGATAATGCGAGGGATAAAAGAAGTAAAAGAATACATAAAATAACATTAAAAAGTGCAGTAAAAGTGTAAATATTTAGAGGAAGGCAGAGGAGAATAGTGCTGTTTTTACCAGCTTTTTAAAGCTCCAGTCGGTGCAGATCTGATAGTAATGGGCAGCTTGTTCCAGCAGCCAGCTGCATAATGACTAAATGCCATTTCACCATGTCTGGTTTCGGATCTTCTTACCACTAACTGTCCAGCTCCTGCAGGTCTAAGAGACCTACCAGGAATATATACTTCCTATCAGAGATGTACGTAGGACCCAGACCATTGAGTGACTTTACACATTGTTTTGAAGCCAATTCTGTACCAAACTGGGAGCTAGTGCAAGGACCTGAGGATAGGAGTAATGTGTTCTCTTTTCTTGGTTTTGGTTAGAACTCTGGCAGCAGCATTTTGAATGAGTTGGAGCTGTTGAAGAGCTGTTGAAGAGCGTTACAGTAGTCAACCCTGCATGAAATGAAGGCATGG
Organism: Alestes dentex; assembly: GCA_037576975.1. Lineage (NCBI taxonomy): Eukaryota > Metazoa > Chordata > Actinopteri > Characiformes > Alestidae > Alestes > Alestes dentex. The sequence goes on along the minus strand of JBBIGA010034511.1, from coordinate 8,749 downwards.
ATCAGTCTTGTTTGGACACAAACACTTTAGCAATGCTTTTGAGGTGCCAAAATGCTGACTTTGTGACAGCTTTGATGTGATCATCAAAACTAAGGTCTCCATCCAGGATCACACAGAGGGTTTTTACATGGGTGGATGTCTTAAGTGCTCTTGATTCCAGGTGGAAACTAAGGATTGATCTTCCCTCTTTATTACCAAACAGAATAATCTCTGTTTTTGTCTTTATTTAATTGTAAAAAAGTATGATGCATCCAGTTATGTACTTTCTCAAGGCACCGACACAATGAGTCAATTGGGCCAAAGTCACTTGGTGAGAGAGCTGATAGATCTGAGTGTCATCTGCATAGTTATGATGGGACACATCATTCTCTTTAAGAATTTGACCCAGAGGAAGCATGTACAGATTGAATAGGACAGGTCCCAGAATGGACCCTTGAGGGACTCCATATGGCATGGCAGTTTTCTCTGATTCACATGAGCCGATTGAGACAAAATATCTCCTGCCTTCCAGGTACGACCAGAACCAACTAAGGGCCATACCAGAGAACCCAACCCAGTTCTCAAGCCTGTCTAGCAGGATATTATGGTCAACAGTGCCAAAAGCTGCACTCAGATCCAACAGCACCAGTACAGTTATTTTCCCTGCATCTGTATTCAGGCGAACATCATTTAGTACCTTAACAAGAGCAGTTTCTGTGCTGTGATGTTGATGGAAACCTGATTGATAATCATCAAAGAATCTATTTGTGTCCAGGTAATTACTGATTTGATTAAAAAACTACTTTCTCCAAAATCTTGCTTATAAAAGGAAGATTCGAAATGGGTCTATAAGTGTTAAGAGTTGAAGCGTCAAAATTATGCTTCTTCAGGAGGGGTTTAATAACAGTGCTGGAAAATAGCAGTGCTGGAAAAATGCCTGAGTTCAGAGATCTGTTCACAATGTGCAGCAGGTCCTGCGCTAAGCTACTAAAAACACTTTTAAAAAAAACCTTCACCCCAATGTGCTCCAGGAGTTAGGGAATGGAAGTCGCTTTGGATAAAAGTGTCTGCTAAATGCTGTAAATGTCATTGCACAGCTAAACAATGCAAGGAAGAAAAGCAGCACTGAGAGAGTCACTGGCTCGACTCCATGGAAGTGGTTTTAGGACACCCGGCCATAAACTGTGTGGAGAGAATTGAGACAGAAACTCTGTTACCGGACTGAGATACACTGGAACATCAAAACCTGATACAACTTCAGCACCATCACAGAACAGTTTCTGTAGACCTATGGTAAAGTGCCTATAGATAGGGGTATTATAGTAGGTTTGCGGTCCAGAAACCCCCTCTTTACAGTAATCAGTGATTATTGGAGATGTCCAGAGGCAAGAGGCACTGGTCTACAAAGAGTTTTTGAGCACTGGAATGGCAGCTGTGGAGGAAAGGACCAGGGATTTGATGGACAAGGTTATGAAAGGGAAAAGGAGGGCACCAGAGGGAAGGACTGCGACTGTCGCTGGCGCTTTTGACACAGTTGTGAAGGAAGCCTTCAACCTATTCTACAGAGAGTTATCCCAAGTACTGACTTCTCCCCCAAAAGCATCTGGTAGACCCTGGACAGCTGAAATGCAGTGGAGGACAGTCTATTGGGCAAAAGCCATAAACACACAAAGGTTATCTGGTCCCAAGTGCAGGAACCAGTTGTCAGGTCTGGGAATGTCACTGTACAAGGGTGTCTATTAGGAACTGGCTTTTGGAACTCTGGTACGTGATTATTTGGAGGTTAAAGTCTTATTTGGAGTTTGGAGTCTTGTGTGCAGCAGAAGAAGTTGGTAAATTACTCCTTTTTATTTGTATGCATGTTTCTTTTCTTATTTTTAAGAGAGGCTGTGGGTCTGTGAAAGACTGAGAGACTGGTTTTGGTCTGGAATGGATGAAGATACCAGATATAAAATAGAGGAGGTTTAAACACTCGTTCATTCGTTACTCCCGCTCTTCTCTTTTACTCTCTTGGTTTATCTTTATTTCCTCTGTTTTCTCTCCATTCTCTCTCTCTTTCTGTCACTCTCCATCTCTCTTGCTTTTCTCTCTCCTTTTTTCCTCATCCCTCTCTCTGCTCTTTTTTTATTCTTTCTCGGTCTCTTTCTGTTTTCTTTTTTTCGTTTTCTGTTCTTTCTCTGCTCTCTCCATTCCTCTGTTTTCTCTCTCCATCTCTCACTCTCTTTCCCTCTCTCTTGCTGAGAATGTGATTTATGAGTGATGACTTATTTATGAGCCATTCATCTATTCATCCATCCATCTTTCCCCTTCTCTCTCTCTCTCTCTCTCTCCCTCCTTTTCTATTCTATTTTCACATTCTTATTCCACATCGCCATCTCTCCATCCCCCTCTCATTCTGCTTCCCCTCTCTACCTCCATCTCACACTTTCCCCATCCCCTCCCTCTCCTTTTCTTCATTCTCTCACATCCATCTATTCTCACATTTCACCCAACCTTTCTCTCTCTCTCTCTCTCTCTCGACCTCCTCTTTATACTCACATCTTTTGCTCTCTTTTCTTTTCTCCTCCATCAATCCATCAATTTCTCTCACTTTTTCTCCCTCCATCTCTTTACCCCTCCTGTCTTTCTCTCTCACTTTCTACCTCCTCCTATTTCTCTCACAGTCTTTCTTTCCTCCCCCCCTTCCCTTCCATCTCTTCCTCTCTCCACTCCATCCCTCTGTTCACGGTGCAGTATCTGTGGTTAAAGGGTCACACCGGCGTTAATTAAAATTTCATGCTGGATTAAAAGGTGTGCTCATTTCTTTCTTTCTCTCTCTCTCTCTCTCTCTCTCTCTCTCTCTCGCTCTCTCACACACACAGACTGACAGAGAGGGGATTAAGTGCGGTGCTGTAGGTGTGCTGCTACGTTGAGTATATTTACTGTAATTAGTGATTAAATAAGCTTTGAGTGTTGATGTGGATCAGCTGCTTATTAACACAGCAGAAAACCTGCAGATCTTTTTTTTAACATTCCAGAGAAGACAAGCAGCTCCACATAGCTTGAAGAGCAGTAGATTCTTCAACACACCTTCATCTGCAGGATGTCTTCGAACTGCACTCCAGTACAGAGTTGAAAATACGTGTTTTAAATTAGTGCAAATATATGAATATGAATGTGAATTTTCCTCTGCATCCAGCTCGTGTCTGTTCTCATCTCCGTTCTTTAACCAAATGAACTGTCCATGTTGAATTCATCATGCAATGCATATATTACATAGATTTATAGATTGATTGTGGAGAAAACCCAAACAACATGAGGAAAAAACACTGAAGGAAACAAGACTCAAAAGGAGAACCCTATTAAAAACATGAAGAACAACCACTGAGAGGAACCAAGTATCAAAAGGAAAAGTTCTCTAAAAGCTTGAGAATAAATTACTGAAAAGGCCAAGACTTAAAAAATTTAAGAAACTTCAAGATCATGAGGAGGAACCACTGCAACGCTGGAAACAAAGCTCAAAAGAAAAAACTTCCTAAGAGCATGAAGAAGAACTACAGAGAGGAACCAAGACTAAATAGGTGAAAATGCCTAAGAGTGTTAGGAAGAACAGAGACTCAAAAGGAGAAACTCCCCCAGGGCATGATGAAGAATCACTAAGAGGAATCAAGACTTGAAATGAGAACCACCCCAAGAGCCAGAGGAATGATCACAGAAAGTGCTGTATTAAAACATGAACAAAAATATGGACAAAATTCAGGCTTCAAGATTATATTGCCACCTCTTATTTCTTCATATTTTGTTTCCAAAGATCCAGACCTTTTTGTATTTTAATGTGGTCTTGAGGAACAGCTCTCCAGGCTTCTTGAAGGACTTTCATTTCCAGTCCAGTCCCTGAACCTGACCAGTTTCAGAGGAATGTTTCTGTTGGTTAAGGCACACAGTGACCTACGTATGAATCATTCAAGCAGAACAAAGAGCATCTAACTGAAGTCCTGAACCAGTGAAGAACCAGGAGCAAATGATTCCAGATGATCAGGCAGTGATCAGTATACTGGTGGTGCTGAATTCTGAGTGGTTGGAACATTGTTGTCTAGGCACCTTGTATCTTTAGACACTTTGCAGCACTTTATTCCCAGTTCTTTCCTCCAAAGTGCCGCATCTACACAATATACCAAAGATAAGAGTTTGACAGGCAAAAAATAGTATTTCTACACCAACAATTCAAAGTGGAAAAATAAAGCTAGACTTTGCACAGTACTGTATATTGGATATACACGCTAATGAGGGACAGCAGGCTCATGAATGGGGTCTGTAATGAAGGACTGGAAGGAAACTGAGAACACAATGGGTTTGGAGGCGTGTATCTCTGTAGGAGTTGCAATATGTGACTACGATCTGGCAAAAGCACCAAAAAGAACAACCAGGCAGGGAGTAAACAAGTGACGAGCCAGTGCCTAGTTTTCAAGGACAAAATCAGGGATTTGTGGAACTGCAGCGGCGCTCGAGTCCATCTGTCTGACCGTCAGGAGGAAACCTACAACTAACAGCATGAAAACATCGTCAGTGCAACAAAAACACAGCTCCCACTGAACACACAAAAGCAGGCCTGTCAGAAACCATCAGAACACAATCAGTAACAAGAAGAGCCATGAGAGAAACTACACAGTCCACCGGAGATGAAACGCAGGACAAAAAAACAGCTTACAGGGACTGGTGTATTGGACCGAGGACCAATTATTGAAAAACTGACATAAAGCAAAAAAGAATAGTGTAATGGAACAAACAAACATGATGTAACAATAAACACATGACAGACTGTAACAGGATGTAATAGAAAAGAGTGAGACAGAACACAATGACAGTTTAACAAAATGACACAGTATCAACAATGACACAGCTTAACAAAATGACATATTGAAACTCAATGACACATTGTAACAATGACATAATGTAACACAATGACATATTGTAACAATGACAGTAACTCAATGACACGTAGTAACATGACTACAGTGTAACACAATGGCATGCATAGCAGCAATGACACAATGTACCACAGTGACATGTAACACACATTCTAAAAATGATAGTAGAAGTATAATACAATGACACATTGACACAGTGACACATAGTAGCAACGATACAGTGTAAAACGACAGTTGAACAGTGTGACACACCGTGTAACACAATGACACATTGTAACAATGACACACAACATAACAGAATCACAAACAGAGTAACACAATGACACATTGTAACTATGACACAGTGTGTAACACAGTGACACAGTTTAACAATGACACAGAATGACAAATAGTAACAATGACAAAGTGTAACAGAATGATACACACACAAAGCTAGCCATTAGCAAAGCATATTAATGAATGCCCATGACAGCATGAGCTGCTAATGCTAGCTAACCAGTGTAACTGTAGTGAACATTTTTGTGTCCTTATGGTAAAAATAAAACAAAATTATAATCATGGGGTGATATCTTTCCACAACCACCCATAATAATATCCAGTAAGCAGTGTGGGGTACAGGGGAATGGAGGGGATTCCATCCTCTTTGTTAGCAAAATGACCAACACAGTGTGTGTGTTGATCGATGGTGTGGGGGTGGGTGAGGGGGTGCTTCCATTGAGCCATCCCTTCTCATTAAAAATGACAAATCACCTGTATCTATAAAAAATAGTAAAATGCGATTTAAAAACATTTCTGAGGGAATGGATCCCAAGAGTTTAATCATTCAGAGCAAATTTCAGAGTGATGGTCCCATAGAGCAGCAGCCCCGAACAGTTTTTGCTCCAGTACCAGTTTCATGTTAAACTATTTTTTCTAAGACCAGTACAGATACAACTAAAAACCAAGTGCGTTTGTTTTTTACTCATGCTTGCTAGCTTGTGGGCTAAATTTTTTGATGTACCGTATCACATGACTGAGGTGAGCGTTTTTTTGTTTTTTGTTTTTTTGTTTTTCAAAATAAAAGATCTTTCAAACTCTGATAATCACTAAAATATTTTTTATTCTGTCTTCTGCATGGCCGGTACCAAATGACTCATGGACTGATACCGGTCCACGGTCCAGTGGTTGGGGACCTCTGCCATAGAGAATGTGACGGGATTAGGCTGGAGCCCATCGCCTGGTCAGAAGAAAAAATATGATTAGGAGGGTGGGCGTCTTACTCCCAGAAATTTATTCTCAGCAGTTTCCCAATACAGCAAAACCTTCAACTTTCCAACTTTTCCACATTTGCTGGGTTGCAGACCGTAGAATATCTACTGAAAATCAACTGGAGGCAATTCTGTACCATCCACGGTGCACACAATCTTTAAACAGACCACAGAACATCTACTGAATATCAGCTGGAGACAATTCTGTAACATCCACACCGCACACAAGATCTTCATGCAGACCACAGAACATCTACTGACCATCAGCTGGAGCCAATTCTATATCATCCACACCGCAGACATGATCTTCACACCACAGAGCATCAGCTGAACATGAGCTGGAGATGATTCTATAATGTCCATATCACACATGAGATCTTTACATCACAGAACATCTACTGATAATGAGCTGGAGACAATTCTGTAATAACCACACTGCACACAAGATTTTCACACCACAGAACATCCACTGAACATCAGCTGGAGACGATTCTGTCCGGCAGAAGAATCAGTTTACTGAGTGAGATTTGCAGTGATCAGCAATAAGATGTAGATCTTCACCCTGAACATCTTTAGACCAGTGAGAGTGTGTGAACGGAGAAGTTTAAAGGTGAAATAAGGGTCTGTGATCAATAATCAGATTCAGACTCTTTTCCTCACACACACATTCCTCCTCCTGTTTAGTACGCAGGCCGCGGTGCTGCAGTCCAACCGGCTATCACCCAGGGAGAAGCCCTGCCCGCCGTAAAATAATTCTTATTGAATCGTTTTATTATATTAGCCAGCAGAGGCGAGATAGTGGAACAACCAATTAAGTCATCAGCCCGGCCGGAACGGGCCGTATTTCACCCGGCGCTGAGACTCCGGGGCTGCGGGAAGCTTTATTTTCTCCCAGGTGATATTAATGGCTGTGTAAAACCACCCGGTCCAGCCCCCCGTCCCCCCATCTCCGCAGCTGCTCCAGGCTCAGAGCCAGAACAGAGGTCTTCTCAAACCTTCCAGGTCAGTACAGAACAGAGGAACCGAGAATATTAAATATAATTAAATATTCTCAGGACTTCAATACTGCACTGACCTGGAAACGGCAAGTTTGAGAAGACCAAGCCCACAGGTTCGTTCCCTGTGGCAAGGCTGAGCTCTAACAGCGAAACCCCAATTTCTCTAATAGCGCTTTCCCACTGCCACAACGACACGCACTGTATCGCCAACAAATGTTTTTCCATTACAAAAAATGTGACCCGTACCCAAGATATATACAACCTGCACCCGACCCGTGCTGCTCCATGGCAGCGCTAAAAGTGGGCTGGGGCTGAGCCGACTGCATCGCTGCTTTCTAATTGGTCAAAAATGCCGCATGACAACAGACAGACTTGGCCATTGTTTGTTTTTTTTTACTGTTGAATGACAAAAACAACAACAACAACAAAAACACAAACTAACAGCTGGGAGGTGGATGAAGTTCAAGCTCGACTGTCTGTTTGGGCTGAAGATACATTTCAGTGTTCATTTTCTACGACTCTAAAAATGTTATCTTTAAGTCTGTGAGAAACGTGAAGGTGATCCAAGTTCTCTGGGTTCGGTTTTCTTCACACGGATAAAGAACGCAGAGAAAACATTAAACACTCAAACAAGACTATAAATAACAAAAGACCACAATAACAAAAGCGGCTCTGACAGAAAAACTCTCCACCGGTTCGACTCTGTGGACGCGGTTTTGGGACGACCGGCCATAAACTGTGGAGAGAATTGAGTCAGAAAATCTGTTACCGAACTGTGATACATGGATAAGTGCCTTCAGTCTGTTTTCGTTGTCTTGTTTCTCAGATCATGTGCTTCTGTTTTGGGTTTTTGTTTCCCTGCTACACCTTTGCTCCTTTGCTCTGGTCATTCTCAGGTGTTCTTTGCTTGTGGACTCATCCCTCTTGTCTGAATATTTGCAAACATTGTTTGGTCCTCTTCAGCCCGGAACCCTGAGTCATTAATACCATCAAGTCTTGTTCAGTCCTTTTTTTTGGTTCTTAATTGCCCTCATCATTTTTAGGTTTGTTTGTTTGTTTTTTGAGGAGAGTTGGGATCTCTGAGGTTGAGCCACCCCCACAGAAATGTTCCCCTTCCCACAAATGGTATGATCCATATTCAGACCAAGGAATGAGGACCGAGTTAAATTATAATGAATAATTAATAAAAAAAGTGTTTTAATGACATGTATGGGTGAATACCTCAGGTTTAATTAAAGCATTAGTGATTATGAGGTCTATAATGGAAAAGTCTGGCTGGATGGAGGACCAGATTAATTTCAAATACGTCAGAAACACTGCATTGTGATTTTTTTAACTTTCAATCAAACAGTGAAAGTGAGACCACAAGATGATTATAACTTTCTTAGAAAAACAGGAAATATCCTATTTATTAGACTATAATCCTATTTATTAAACAATTGTTTACTGAAATTAAAGGTCAGGGTTAGGTTGAGCTGAAAGATAATAATGCCATGTGTGTGTGAGTGTGTATGTGTGTATGTTTGTGTGTGTGTGTGTGTGTGTGTGTGTGTGTGTGCGTGTGTGTGTATATGTGTGTCTGTAATCACATGAAACGAAACTTGCAGAACTGCAGTTA
>JBBIGA010034481.1:0-13725 GCA_037576975.1 Alestes dentex | reverse complement strand
ACTTCATGAACATGTTTTGTAGCCCATAGACCTGTTATAACTTGTTTAAAAAGAGGTAGAATATGTCCCCTTTAATAAAGGACTGTGTTACTTGTCAACAAGGCCCAACATGCCAAACATGGAACACTGTTATGGCCCCTCTAATGTCTGATAGAGTTTATCGTACCATATCGTTTCATGAATGACCATGCAATGCCTTCCAAGCTGGTGCCCCAGTGAGTCCTTAGGCAAAACTCCTGACACTACGTTTGTCTACGTCTGTGATACACTAAACTGTAAATCGCTTTGGATAAAAGCGTCTGCCAAATGATTTAAATGTAAATGAAGCTGCCACGATAAAGATATATTTAAGCAGTCATGCACTCAATTGTAATGGTGCAGTGACAAAACACTGCAATGCAAAAATGTGTCCATGCATCCTGGACATGTGCAGTGAGCATTCAGTTAATTATGAAAGCTGATGCAGCCACACTGTTTGAACACCAGCAGCTGTCAACAACCCAGTCCAGCATGTTCATGTCATACACAATTCAAAGTTTGTCCTAAATATCATGGGTATAAACAAGTAACTGAAATTTATTAATTTATTATTAAGTAATTATTTTCGACATAAGCTTTGAACCTGTATTGGTAACCTGAACGATATCAGACACAAGTTAACAGCTCCACACACTGCGGAGCAGGTTAGAATGCTACAGCACCGCCAGTTACTTGGTTTAACGCTCTTATATTTTAGACTTCATTCTTTTCAGTCAGTGGTGCAGCAAAAGAGAGAGAATTTAACTGGGACTTGTGTTGTTTTGAGCTGTAAGCAAGAATAGCCGGCACCGCTGATACTGCAGGTTAGTTTCAGAATCAGAAAACGTTATTGATCCAGGAGGAAATTGCTTATATTATGACCGCACAGACACAAAGAGACGAGAACAACATAAAAAAAAATACTCTGTACGAAATACACTATGCTGTATACACAAAATGCTGTGGTGTAAATACTATAGATAAGTATACAAGTAATATACTAGCATAACTAGCACTAACATAAATAGTGGTTTGGAATTGTTCTCTGTACCGAGTTACTGCACGTAATAGTGATAAGCAGTAGCTTAGTAATATTAACATAATTAGAGATATTTCACCTAAGATAATTACACATAAGATATTGCGTATAATTATAATGATTTAGCACCCGATCTGTCGTCTTCTGCTCACATGCCTGCTAGTGACTTCAGGCCCTCAGATAAGTTTTGATTTCACTCCTTCCTAATGCAGTAAAGATTTAAAAGTAGCACTGAATCATGCGGCCCTGGCTGTGCGTTTCCTCGCCTGCTGAGCTGGTGTCTGCAGGAATGCCCTGCAGGTCTTAATGCTGTGTGTGAGAGTTACTGCCGCAGTCGCGTGTGATGAACTCCCTCCGACTACAGCCGAGTGATGAAGAGGAGAGTTTTAAACTTCACTTCCCTTCTACTTTTGTCACCTCTTTTTTTGTTTGGGTTTCCAAAAAAAAACCTGAAGCAGACAATCTAGCGTGAAGAAATGTACATCCCCGAGCCTTGTGAAGAGTGGGGCTTGGGCTTATTGGAGCAGAAAGGGAAAATCTCCTCAGGCTCGGGACTGTTGCCCTACGCCTTCCCCCCCCCCCCCCCCCCCTCGAACCCGCTCTGTGATGTCATTAGGAGGGCCGGGTCTCTCAGACTGGTGGCCGCGCTTTTCTTTCTGTGTCTGACATAACCCTGCCTGACACGTCCTCATTCACTGACTTTTCTTCCTTTGTCTCTCAGTCTCTTCACTGACAGCAGCCCTGCAAACGCTTCTGCCATGGTTTGCCTAAACTCGCACACACGGGCGCACACAAATGCACGCACGCACACCACACACACACACGCACGCACACCACACACACGCACACAAATGCACGCACGCACACCACACACACACACGCACGCACACCACACACACGCACACAAATGCACGCATGCACACGCACACCACACACAAATGCACGCATGCACACACACACATGCACACACAAATGCACACACGCACACCACACACAAATGCACGCACGCGCACACACGCACATACACGCACAACACACACAAATGCACGCACGCGCACACACGCAAACCACACACATCATACGCACATACATGCACACCACACACACGCACACCACACGCGCGCGCACACACACGTACACATACACACACACACACACACACACACACACACACACGCAAGCACATACTCGCTCTGGTCTCGCCGGATGTTGTTGTTACTCAGTCGTCACTGTTTAATGTGTTTTAACAGCTGATGCTGGGAGCAAATGCAGATTCCTGGTGGTGCCAGTTGGTGCCTTCAGGACCATAAAGGCTATTCAGAGCCGTTCTCATTTCAGTTGACCAAACGGCACTATTCACAGCCGACCTTGATGCCCCACTCTCTAGGATGTTATTTCCCCCGTGTGCATGTTCCCAAGGATGATAAAGAAGCAGCAAAGGCACCAAAACAAGAATGATCAGATAAATGTATTTGATTTTGTTTTTCATCGATTTGGTTTCTTTGGCTTTTTGAATTTCAAACAGTAAATGTGATGGAAGTTAATCAAATCGACTGTGAATGATATGTCAACTGAACATGTAATCAGTTAAGACGTTTCTAACTATTCGTTCACCTTTAGCAAAATTAAGGACATTTTGCAAAATTCTTTCTTCTGTTAAGCAAAGGGAAAATTCAACTAAACTCCTCAAAACAAATGTTGGTATTTAATTGATCAGAACTATTACTTCCAAAAGAAGTGGAAGGATGTTACTGTGGAACAATTCAGATTTTTTTGCATTAGATTATGTGGAAGAACTCACTCACATCTCAGTGTCTGAACTATTAACAGGCAGACATGTTTTCTGTAAGGCAAGATCATCTTTATGTAGTTTACAGCATTACAGAACAATGTTAAAATTAGTTAACTACCTGAGTTGGCTTGTCTTAACTTACAACTTGATAAATGAAGTGGAACCATACACTGCTTACATTTGCAACTGAAATGTTCTGTGTAAAGATAAATATCAATGCACCTGTACATGTCAAATCACATTTCTTTTATACACTTTTATTTAGACTTTTTACAACGGACATTGTTGCAAAGCAGCTGCACATAAAAGAGAATCTCCTACTTTATTGATCCCAGAGGAAATTGCTTCTGCTATGACTGCACAGACACAAAGACAGGAACAATATAAAATATAGTTTAAAGTCAAAATAAAAGAACCCACTGGAGGAATCCAGACTCAAAAGGCAAACTCATCCTCCTTCGGTCTACAGGTAGCAAGAGAGAATAAAAGAATATCACTGTGGAGAGAAGTAACAGTAGAAGATGGAAGTATATAGGCTGAACCACTGATGACCAGTAGAGTCTGTGATGAGCAGTAGTCGGATCAGTTTTGGTCTATAGTAGCAGCAGCCTTTGTTGGAGTTTTTGAGAGTAGTTGTATGTTGGGTGTGGGCAGGTGATGTATAGTGGTTGAACCGGTCTGGAGGACAAGTGAGCAAGAGTCCCTGATTATGGTCAGTCCAGGTGTGCAGGAAACCCTGATGACCCGGGCTTTACATGAAAAGGTTCTTCCCCTGCTTTGCTGTTATGGGAATTAGTAAAAAGACAGCGCCTTGTGACCTAAGCGAACATGGAGGTTTGTAATGGGAAATAAATTCACAGTAGTTATTTAGGACCTTCTGCGTCAGTAGTAGAATTATGTAACCCATTCAGAGTTTGACTGGAAGCCGGTGTAGTCTTGATGATATCAGAGTGATGTGGCCAAATTTCTTGGTTCTAGTAAGGAGCATCCTGACAGCAGGACCTGACAATAATCCAGTCTTGAGGTAATAATGGTGTGGATTCTTCTGTATCATTTGAGGATCGTGCATTCCTTAGCTTAGCAATATTGCAAAGCGGGAGAAAGGCTATTCTAGTAATAGTATCTAGAGGCACATTGAAATATGAAGAGAGACGAAAGAAAGATGTAGATAGCGACAATGACATTTTTCACTGTTGATATGGGAGTAGCCGAAAAACTAGCCGAAAACATGATATTTAGGACAAACTGAGTAGCCCAAAGGCCTAGCATTAAACATGACAGCTTGTTTCTGGCAGCTATTGGAATCAAAAGAAGGACCTCTGGAGATGAGCTGGAGAGAGTTGTGACATTCAGTCTTTCTTGGGTTTATCATTTGGTTTAGCTGATGTATGCAATTGTGTTTTGTCTTCCCAGCAGTGGAAACTGATTCCATGTTTGTATGCAACTTTAAACAGTGGCAGCAAATATAATGTAAACAGTAGAGGTCCCACAATGGAACCTTGTGGAACTCTATATTTTTCTTTTGTATGTACTGATGTTTCTTAGTTCACACTTACAAGCAATGGGAATAGGGATATCCCCCTGACCCCCAACCTGGTTTTCTACTCTGTCTCATAAAATAGTGATCTGTGGTGTGAGATGCCACAATTAAGGTCAAGCAAGACCAGGGAAGATTCTTTATTAGGGCTGTTTCTGTGCTGTGGTGAAATTCAGACTGAATTGTTCATTTATGTGACTCAGGAGTTTTAAAAACTCTTTAAAATCTTGAATCTAAGAAGTCCTGTAACCATGTTTAGTTAGGGTTAGGTGGTACAGGTCTAAGTAACATCGACAGAAACGCCAGGACCCAAAGTCTCTCAGCAGAACATTGCCCAGGACATCACACTTCCTATGCAAGCTTGCCTTCTTCTCATCTTGCATTCTTGCATTCTTTTCTCCAGAAACAAACACACACACATACATACATACATACATACATACACAGCCACCCATTTGATGTAAAACAAAACATCAGACTAGACCACCTTTTTCTATTTCTCCCTGGTCCAGTTCTGATGCTCACATTCTCTTTGGTTATTCTGGTGATGGACACGGTTCTTCATGGACACACTGTCTGATCTGCCGCCGCCTCTTCTGCAGGAAGCTTGCTCTGTGGAATCAGACCAGATGGACAAGCCTTCGGTCTCCACATGAAGTCAACTTCAGGCACCCAGGACTTTATCACCTGTTCACCAGTTTTTCTTCGGAGGAAAACTTTTGATACTAACCACGTCATCTCAGGAACACCTCCCCTGCTTTCTTGGCGAGATGACAGGGTCAGAGCATCTCCATCACATTTAGGCTCCTATCAGAGTTCAGATCCTTACATTGGCCCATTTTTCCAGCTTCCAGCAAATCAACTTCACAATCTGACTGTTTTCCTGCTGCCTAATATATCCTACATGGTAACTAGACAGTAAACGTGTTCACACAAAATATCAGTGGCTCCTGCATCTATATGGAACTGTTTGTCTGCATTATGCAACACAAAGACTGCATCAGATCAGTGTTGGCTGAGTAATAAGGTACTCAAAGTGGACACTCCCCGCGACTCTGAATATAAAGCTGTTAATCACGTGCTTTCTGTAAAGTACAGCGGAACTTGACACTTTACATCCCAACGATGTATTTCCTTTCAAAATTAAATCATCCATTCAAGGCCAGATAAAAATGGCGTCTGCTGTCGAATTCTCATCTGACAGCAATCTGCTGTTAAAATTCTCAGTGAATTATATTTATATATTAAATCCATCTATCAGCGTTTCCCTTTTAATAGAGACAAAACTGACTTTTTAAAAAAAATTCCCAATGGAATTAATTGTAACCAAGCCTTAATCAGCTTAAAATGCTAATCTTTTCATGTCAAGCAGTTAAATCATAGCAAAAGTGCATCTAATGAAATAGTATAAAATGTGATGGTTGGATTGTCAGCAGACAGTAAATGAGACGGAATTCAAGACAGATGGCATTTGAGAAGTGATGAAACAGCCAGAGGTAGAATATAGAACTTGGAGTGAATTTGTTTGGTTTTGTCTTGTTTTTCTCCAAAAAAGCCTGATATCAGCTGAGCAAATGGCCAGCATGTTCTTGTTTGATTTAAAGGAAAGTAGTTTACCTAGACTTGCTGTTAATCTTGATTGACAGTTTTTTGTTAGTTATTGCTTTCTAAATATACATCGACTAGCCATACAAATAAAACCACCTGGCCAAGACGTTTACACCACATCCTTTAAGTCCTGTCAGTTGTGAGGTGAAGTCTTCATGAATTGGAGTTAGTCTAGCACGCACAGTTTTTTGAGAATATTGATCTAAGGAATTAGGAGGCCTTGTCAGCACCTTTTTGTCACCATTACTGAATAATACTGGCAGGGTGCCTGCAGCCAGAGGCCACGGCTGTTTGGGAGTATCGTTACCATGAAGGCGTGTTGCGGGTTTAGGTAGGTGGTACGTGTTGAAGTAACGTGTACATGAATGCCAGGGCCAAAGGTTTCCACCAGAGCGTCACACTGCCTCCACAAGCAACAGGTTGCAATGCACAGTGTGTTTTGACACCAGATGCACTAGTCTAACCACTCCACCTTCCCTGGACCACTTTTGGTAGGTACTTACTAAAGATTTTAAACTCCTAATCCCTGAGAACTATTGGACTGTTCCTCGATTCCACTATGGGTGCAGAGAGAGAGAGAGAGAGACCCATTCACACCCTGCTTCGCCCCCCTGCTCCCCAGGGTGTGCTCACATGAATTCTTCTGCTCATCGTCTGCTGTTGAATGGCTGTTGGCAAACAACTTTTAGGTGCATTACCTTCTGTCAGTAGTAATGTATTACAACATGTCAGCCAAAATTCAGTTTTTTAAGACGATACAGTAGTAAGGTTTGACTGTTGGAATATCTGATAATTATGACCCATCTCTAATACTAACCACAAACCCTGCTGATGCTTTCAGCCAGTCATGTAGCATCAAAAGTTTGGCTCTTTGTCAACGTCTCCCTGCGCAGATCCTGTTTTTCTTTTTTCGTTTTGCAAATGTTTCTTACTTCCAACACATCAGCTTCAAGAACTGACTGTTCTCTTGTTGCCCGACATGTCCCGCCCCTTGACAGGGTCTATTGTGAGGAGATAATCAATGTTATTCACTTCACCTGTCGAACTCAACATCCAGGAAACTTCATTGTTCACCCTCTTCTCAGCGCAACCTGCTTTCATTGCGGTGAGCCTCGGTTAAGCTAAGTGTATTGGCACAGCCGCCGCGCTCTGACAGATTTGCAAACGTTGGTGAAAGGAAACCAATTTGGTCTAAGTGGTTGGTTTTTTCCTGCACGTCAGTAGAAGCCACGTTGAGAGCAGCGGCTACAGCTGCTTTTGGAGCATGTGATGCACACATTGAGGCCAGATGAGGTGCATCTGGGTTAGCCACCAAAATTCATCAGCCTCGTGTGGGGCCGCAAGATAAACATTTAAAAACTACTACACTTCTGAAATAGATTTTTTAAAATTGAACCCCATCACTTATGAAAACCCCATCGCTATCTAAACATACGTTATCGTGATCAAACTACCGGGACGCTACCCCACAGAACCTCCCATAACAACCACATCATCGTAATAATTGTAATAAGAGCAGTAATTACCTGAATGTTTCACAATGATCTTTAAAATGAGCTGAGGCAAATAAACTGTAATGTGTGTAAATAGCAGCACTGTGCTGGTAGTAATGCGTATCAAATGATCCTCATGAACCAGAAAAGCTCTATATATTCATGTGCACTCTTGTGTAGGATAAATATCATATAGACCTTACCTCAATTAGTACTGGAGCTCAGAACCTGTAACATAACCCACTGCAATTTTTATCCATAATTCTGAATGTGTGTCAGCAACAGGGTCCCAGTGCCTGGTTGTGGAAGTGTGTGCTTTTAGAAGTAAGCCCTACTGCTATGATAATGCTAACTTTACACTAGCTCTGTTTAGTTGTTACTGTTAATAAGTATCAGGCTAATCGTTTACTACGATCTTTGCTACTTCAGGGAATCCTCTGTAATGTTATAGAGTACATTTAATATTCCTGTATATCATAACATATTTTTGGAAAAACTTTAAATTAAAAAATGTACATTCTTCATACATCAGCTTTGGAATTTCTTCACTACTTTTATGATAAACAGGTCACCATAAAGCTGTATTGGAAGAACGTTTAAAAATGTGGATTTTAAACATTCTTGGTTTAGCCATGTGTTTTCGGTTATTTTAGCTGGTTTGGTAAACACACGGCCAAATTCTTGTTCGGCTGAGAGTGAAATCTTCAGTGAGTCGCTTTATTGCTGTGAGTAGTGTTTAATACTGGTTTGTTTTATATATAGGGATGCTGTAGCCTTAATGGTAAACTGGTTAGCGAGCTTAGCTGTGGTTTTTTTGGTTTTGTTTTGTTTTTGGTTTTTTTTGTTTTTGTTTTGTGGTGAGCCAAATGAACTTATGTAGTGATTTCCTTTTATATAAACTTTATTTCTCTTAATAATACTTGCGGTAGTCTTTCTAAGAAATGAGCAGGTTAATGAAATTGTACCTGCTTAGTGAGAGTTATCAGTGTGGAGCCCGTAGCTACGTGAGTACGTTCGGTGATTGTTGTGACCTAATAGGCTGGCACATTAATTGGTAGGAAATGATGACATTGTTAGCTGTTGTCGTCTGTTTGCACCCAGTGTTCTTTATTTCCTGAAATTCGTATTACGTCATATCAGAATTATAATTACGAAGCCTGTTGCAAATCGGATTCCATCGTTCCCTTCAGTCCTGCACTCTCAGCTGTGTGTTCATTTCTATCCTTTGGTGTTTTCATATTAAAGAGGTAACACTCAACTCGTAAAATTAAGATCAACTTGTAACTGAAGAGCAAATTTCCAAAACTCACTCAGTCCAAAAGCAGTTTGTTTTTTTTTTCCCCAGAAAATCACGTTTTACTTGTTTTACCTATTGGAAAGCAATTCTTACAGGAAATAATTTTGAAATAATTGAAATTTTACAGTTGTCATTTTTCAACGCCTGTTTCTAAAGTGCAGCTCCTGCACATTTTAGTTTGGGCAAATTTGTTTAAAAAATATATTGAAGACAATTTTTTAGTAAATCAATATTCAATGTCACAAAATTATGTACAAGTTTAGTGTGTATATCCGACTACATGACACAGCAGAGTGTTTATCTTTGTTTATGATCTACCGCCTGGGAGACCTGGGTAAGTACTCGGACTGTGCGACTGGACTGAGTGAGTTTTGGAAATTCTCCTAATCTTGTACTGTGTATTATGCAGGACTGAGTGAGTTTTGGTCGGTTATACTCTTGCACATAAAGAGGAAATGTAAAAATATGCCAATAGTAGTGTTACCTAAAAAAAAATCACAAAAAATGGACTGAGTGAGTTTTGGAAATGTGCTCTTCAATTGCCTTGATATAAAGTTTAGTTAAAAAGGGGATAATAACAGTCAGTAAGCTTCTAACTCTGACAATAGCCTGGAATCTCAAAGCGTCTTGATCATAAGTACATGTGTCAACAGGGTACAGGCTTTTTAATGAAATAAAAACCACCTGCGGACGTGATCAGGGATGTGTGTAACTACGTAACAGTTGTAGTGTGAACGTTAAAGTATATAATCGCATCCTCTGCAGTAATGAAGTACAGCTCATATCCACCACATCGTTGCTCCAGCCAGAATGACAGTGATGTGGTTTGGAAATTGTCTTATATCAGTTAAACAGTCTAGGCTCTGAACACAGACAGACATTTCAATCTCAGAACAAGTGCAGCAGGAGTTCATGTACAGAGCATGTCCTCCTTCAGCAGGAATGATCAGATGTGAAGATGCACGTTAATGCCAGCTGTGATCAGGGCTGAAGCGTGTTTTGGAATTCTGAAGTGCTTTATCTTCTGAAACGTTCTGAAAAAAATTGTTAATCAATTGTATATAACTTAGTATGATCGTGTCAATAATCACACTACTGTTCTTAAGTTTTATTCTTGTTATTCTTTCTGTAGTTGAGTTTGATGTCTCTTCTCACACAGTTTTTGAAATATATGCATGGTTTCAAAACATCTGTTAATATTAGAGGTGTCACGTGATTAAATAAAATTCATCGAATTAATTACAAGCTCCCCGATTAATCTAAATTAATCGCAGTGCGCCATTTTTAAATGTGAACTTTCCATTCACTGGGCCAATCAGCGCATTCTTGTCTCCTCCTTCATTTTACAGGGGACCTGTGGCCGGAACGGCGGCAGGTTAAAGTCACGTGGTGCGAGAAATCAACTGAATCTTTTCAATCCTTTCAATTTCGATCAGTTAAACACAGAAAACTCGTTAATTTCGATCAATTAAACACAGAAAAAATAATGCGTTTAAAAAATAAGGACATCGACACCCCTAGTTGATATCCCCTGCAGTGCATCTGTGTCGAGTTTTTGATTGGTTGGGGCCATGTATTGATCGTTAAAATAATAAAAAAACAATTAAATAGATCAGTTTTTGTGGTCTAGCCACACCTGTACTATAAGAGGAGAGAGAGAACAGTTGGGTCACTTTCAGAATAGCGTGTCGGAGAGAAAGTCTGTGACGTCATGGATAAGGCGACCACAACACAAACATGAAGAAACACAGAGAGGGGAAAAAAAGATGTGTGTCACTGTTTGTTGTGGTTTCATAAAAAATAATCAGCCCGTGAATGCCATGAAGGCCACATATGCTCTCAGCCGTCCTGAACTAAACGGCTACTACAATAGTAAGGTGTAAATTAAATGTGGAAATCTGATCAACTCTATTCTAGATTAGTTAAATCAGGGGACTTGTTCGTTTCATTAGATGTGAAGGAGGCTGGAGTTTTAGAAGCTCCTCCGGAGCTCTTCTGTAGGAGCTGTGCTTTTTTTAACTAAAAGACACGGCTGCAGAGAGACTGATTAATATTTATTAGAGAGGATGCAGTACCCCTTTTTGGAGACTTATGCCAGGCTAACTTTTTTTTTTTTAAACGACTTACTTCACTTTTTATTAGTAGAACCCCCTCACTTAAGATGATTATCTCAATGTGGGCTACCATGATCTGTCTACTCAAGCACTACAGCAAAGAAAGAAATAGCGTGATCTCACACAGTGTGTAGGTGTGCTGTTTCAGGGAAGATTGGAAAAACGTCTCCTGACGCCGTGCAGAGATACTTTTTAACTTTAGAAGATTATCCTGAGGAGCCGTGCTGTAAAATAATCGCTGTTAATCGTTTGAAAGTGATCTGCGTGTTGGTTTTAGGATCTCTTTTTGCAGAGTCTGTAGGAGGTTTCCCTGACAGTGCTGTGTGAGCTCCGTGGTCAGTGCATCCCTCTCTCAGACTGTTTTGACTTGGTCCAGGCTTTTTTTTTTTTTTTTCCATAGTCGCACAAAACCTCAATTGAGCGGTGGAACCTCCCCTCCAGGGTTCTCCCTTTTCCACACTTCCTGCGCCCTGCAGGCCAGCCCCTCCCCCCGGCCCACACTGGTCTCCATCAGAGCGCTGGGTATCCGTGCGACTGGGAAGTCCACCCACACGTGTGCTGGAAAATGGAGTTGGTGTTTAGTGCTGTGTATTTGTCCAACAGCCCATTTTCCACGGCAGCGCTGCAGCTTGACAGGCCCTAGACCAGCCGAATCCGCTACTTACATGGATTCTATTGCATTTGGTACAAATCTTGTCGTAGCTTTGGGCACTCCAATCACTTTTGCTGAGCATTTGCTGCAGATATATATGCAGTATATTAAAGCTGCAAGGGCTCTATAGTATATTGACATGAGTTAGAGGTGTCGGTCACTGGATGATATCAGTATGAAATCACACCGCTGTATAGTACAGCATGCGTTTTTTTAATATTTGTGATATTGTGTGTGGTGCTATAACCTGTTTATTAAACCTTTAACATGTTTATTATGGTTGTGTCGTATGGTTAAGTACGTGTAATAATAATTTTCAGCTCATTGACAATGAATCTGTGGGAGTTTAACAGATCAAATTTAATTCACTGTCAACAAATGATATTGCAAGAACTAAAATACAGCAAAAATAACCATTCACTTTGTAGCAACAGACTCACGTGCGTCTCTTGCTTCTTGGGATTGCAGTTTTTCAGGGATACTTTGCTCCTGGAGTCCCTCAAAACGATCTTGTATGTCAGTAAGTTATGCTGGCGCTTAGCTAACCAGAGTTCTTCCCTCGAATGTGCCTCATCGCTGTGTGTTCAGAGGGAAGAGAATAACAGACGTAAAAGGTATGGTTATTAGCCACATAGCTTGTTTGTGCTTACTTTTCCATTTCTGCTCTGCTACAGACTTCAGGGGGAACACACCATGGAACTTATTACGTGCTCACTCATAAACGGCCCATTCAGCTGCTCCTGACCGCTCTCAAAGGGATTCTGTGTCACCAGCGAGGGCTCTGAGGCCTAGAATGCTGTCTCAGACAGACTCTAACTCACTGGCTAAAGACTGGCTATTGTTTTGAAGGCGCTTGCTCTTGTCTTGCGGTTCCTACTTTTAGATTTCCTCAGTTGTTATTATTTGAAACATCAGTACTAGTGATTTGACTCGTGGATTGATGCTCCTTGGAAACTGTGGGCCCACCGTAGAGACATTCCCGTTTTTTGGGCTGCTGCTGTTAGTGCAGCTATTAAATGTACTAGTGTCCTTTCAGAAAGTGCAGCCCTGAGTGTGAGTCAGCAGAGCCGACTGTCCCAGAATGACTCGTAGGCTAACTTTGAGAGGGAAAATTCTCCTCTCAGAATTGTTTAGTGATAGATGAGTGCACAGCTCAGTCGATCGAGAGCTTTAGCTCTCCAACCTCCGTCACGCCTCAGTTTTCCAGGGTTTTCAGGCAATCTTGCTCAAGGTCTGCAAAGTCTGATGCCATGGTCTGCGTTGTAGTTGAGGTATGAGGAGCAGCGTCCGAGCCTCTCGGGGGCGCCGGAGGCTCTTTCTTATTGTTTTCAAGGGTAGAAATGCTCACATGAAGTTTGTTTTGTTGGCATCTCGTGCTTCATGCCCCTTGGGTGGGGTTGTCAAAAAGCCCCGAAGTTGAAGTTTTACATAAGTAGCACATTTTTCACTTTTTTATAAATGATTACTAGAGCTGGGCAATATGACTATTTATATATAATTGTAATAAATTACTTATCTTTTCTGAACACATTGTGATATCGTCGTTAAAGCACTCTGAACAAGTTCATGTGTGTTTTTGTTACAAAAAGAGCACAACTAGTTCTGTTTAAATGGATGTGAATATATATGTATATTAGGGTTGCACCAATACCGATACCAGTATCGGGTATCGGGCCGATACTTCGTTAAAATACTCGTATTCGTATGTGAACTGCCGATACCATGCACCAATACCACTTACAAAATCCTATTTCACTACATCAACTGATCACACTGGGCGGATGTGATTTGTTGTCATGCCTGACTTCAATCTCTAGGGGGCGACAACGAGCTGGAAACATCAGGTATTCCATCCATGAGCTATTAGATTTTTGTCAGTATGACGAGTAAGCAATATCAGCGATTTGGAAATATTTTAAGATACAAGATGACAACAGGAGTAAGGCAGAGACTGTAAGATCTGTACTGCTACGGTGTCGAGGGGTGGAAAGGAAAGTACATCATTTAACACCAACAATTTGATTAAACATCTGAAGACGCAGCACAGTGCTAAGTACACAGAGCTGCTAATGCTAGTGCAGGACTGCAGCAACCAACATTAACGCACGTTTTTGTGTACAAGAAAGCAGGAGACTGTTCTGATACTTTCTTTAAGGGTGTTTTCACATATAGTCC
>JBBIGA010034434.1:0-13728 GCA_037576975.1 Alestes dentex | reverse complement strand
AATGTGAATTTCAGACCCCTCCATGATTTCTAAGTGGGAGAACTTGCAAAATCGCAGGGTGTTCAAATACTTATGTTACTCACTGTATATATATATATATATATATTCCTACTTGGTCTCTTAGAATTGCATGAGCTGCACAGCTACTGAAAAGATCTGAAATGAAACATGGTGAAATGGTGTTTAGTCACTGTGCAACTTGCTGCTGGAACATACTGCCCATCAGCATCAGATATGCACCAACTGTAGCTTTAATAAGCTACTAAAAATTGCACTATTCTCCTCTACATTTGCACTTCTATTGCACTTTCAATTTTCTTCTGATAATGTGCTATATAAATAAACTTGAAACTTGAAGAACAGAGGTTCCTTCCTATGCAGACAGATTGTACTTATTTTAAGGAGCTCCTTGGCAATTTTACAGAGAGCTAAAGGCCCTGAAAAGATTTCTGGACCTGATAGCTTCTTCTCAAGTTGAGTTTTTAGGGGCTATTTTTATTTTCTCCAGGTCAGGGGTTTTCTAGCCTCCTCCGAGTCTGTTCATGATGAAGGAAGTGTCCAAAAGCGTCTAGACCTGCCTTAAACCCTAAAACTATACAAAATATATTTTTCACACCAGTGAGTTTGACTATTTAGACACACTGTTTAGTGTGTTAGTGTGTAGTCTCCCGTGTTCTCGTGCTCGACTCCGCCCCGCGCGCGCTGAGTGGGGAAGGAGCGCGTGCGCAAGAAGGATGTGTGTCAGAGGACCTCTTCATGGTTTCGACTTTTGAAGTATATTTGGTCCAAAACGGCTGGAAGAGCTTCAAAGCTATGGACAGATAAGCTAGGTAAGTCACCCACAACAGCCATAAAACAATTATTAGACTTAGTTTTACTTTACAGTGAATGAAAACGACATCAGCAGCAGACTCACATAAAATCCCCCTCTCTACAACCCAGCTCTACAGTCACCAGGGTTTAGTTTAGTCGGATGTTGCTGTCTGGACCAAAACAACTGTAACAGCTACAACGCTATGGACAGATAAACTGGGTAAGTGACCGCTAGCAGCAACAAGAAATTATTTGACAGTTTTATTTTATGGTTAAGGAAAACGACTACAGCAGCACACTTAACATTCCCCAACAGCACTCTGCCCCAGCCCAGCTCTACAGTAACCAGGGTTTAGTTTAGTCAGATGTTGCTCTTTCTGTCTTCTCAGCTCTCGGTATGGCAGAAGAGGACGTGCTCATGAAGTCAGTGGGTCTCATGCCTCTTAAATGCGGAGTTTGGTCCAGTTTCTTCTTCCTGCTCCTCTTGGCCACTGGAGCACCGACAGGCAGCAAAGAGGTGAAAGGTGTGTAGCCCAACCTCTAGGACCTCATGATTTCATGGGAACTCTGTCATGACCTACTGTTATGTTTTCTATCAGCCTCACATAAGAAGCCCATAGCCCGTGTGACTCACTGTGCTGTGTGTTCTCATGTTTCCTAGAAAAAATATGCTTCATACAGTCAAGCAAAGTTGTCCACATGGGCTCAAGCTTCCAGATCTTCTGCGTCTTCAAGAAGGAATGCAGCAAACTGATTTACAGAGATAAAGTGCTCTTGCATGAAAGAAACTTGAATTCGACCACTGTGAGTGTAAGCATTGTGAATTTGACCGGGGCCACCACGGTCACCTGCAAGTGCGATGGAGAGCCAGAGCCCTGTGGGATTGACATCACACCAGGCTGTATGTATACAACTTAAACTCAGTACAGTTTTCTGTATTTTTATTACTGCCGTAAAGTAACATTTGCCCTTCTTGAGGAAGTTTCTGAGTTGAACCTCTAACTGTTTAGTGACATGGCCTGTAAATGCTGAGCGTTATATAAACAGAGAACTGATGTGTGAAGTGCAGGAGTAAAGACAGGGCAATGGACAAGTATAACAGGGTGGAGGCTGTTAAAAAAAACGTGTGATGAATACACACTGATCACAGCTCTCTGCTAGTTTTAACACATGCACATCACCCAAGTAGATTAAGTTTCAAAGCTTTTGGACTTCTTTTTCAGATCCGCCTAATGTTCCACAGAACCTTACTTGTGTGCGGGAAGGAGAACTTGGCAACGTGACATGCGTATGGGAAACGGGACGAAAAACAAAAATCCAGACCACATCACGTCTGTGGTTAGTAAAGAGAGAAATCAGATCACCTTTATAATGTGGGTCATGTGATGAATGATGTTTCATGTTGAACTAACTAACTACTGACTTCTAGTGTTTGTTAGTTGCACAAGCCTCTGAGATCCAACTGTGAACTGAAAAAAGCAAATATTTGATCCAATTTTTAATTTTACGAAGTAGTTTTGCGAGTGTAAAGAACTTTGCATGAAAAACCTACATCCTGTTGTCATTACCCAAGTGGGCTGCGTTTTCCTATACTCGAACGTTTATTGATCTGATTTTGGCGTGTTGTGAATTTTCCATTTAAATGGAGAAATATGAGTATATTTCTTTAATTTTCTGATTTTAACATGCAGCTGTAACTGCATGTGTTTCATGTTACTCACACACAAACACACTCACATGATATAGTGTTACATATTGTGAGACTTATATTGTATTGTTTTACAGGGTACAAGGGGACCCTCCTGTTGATTATCCAAGTGTTCCCAGAAACGAGAACACCCTTTCAGCCTCTTTTCCCATCCCAGCCCCACAGACTCAGTTCTCAGTGCAGGTTAACGCCACCAACAGCCTGGGCTCAGCAGCTTCAGACATCCTCAGCTTCAGGCTCGACGACATAGGTGCAGTAGGCGTAAAAATGTGACTGGTACTTTACAGTTTATTTGAAAGAGTGAGGTTAACATGCTGTTTTAAAGCAATTAAATTTAATAATAATTTCAGCTTAATCTGAAAATGACATTACATTCATTTGGCAAAAGATTTTGCCCTAAGCGGCTTACAGTACAGGGAAACACTCAAGTTTCAGGACAGTGTAAGAACCAGAGGAAAGTACTAAGTGCTAAAATCTTTATGTTAGAGTAATGCAAGAAGAGTACATTAGGAGAGGAGATGCTTTCTGAACAGATGAGTCTTCAGGAGGTTTTTGAAGCTAGAGAGGGAAAATACAGCTGAAAAACAATAGAACTGGATGTAAGGAAAACAGTAACAAAACTTGCATATCTTTTTAAAAAACACAAAACTGGAAAAAAGACATAAGAATATAAAAGCTAACTGTGAAAATGCATTTAAATGGGTTTGTCTATAAGGCTTACCATAAGAATTTCAATGTAAGAATTTTACCGTAAGAATTTAGAGAGTTTAAATGTCGCAGGATCTTCATGTAAATTCACTGGTTAGTCATTGCTCATTTGCTGAGAATGTAAATTTTAACTGATAAAAAAAATCTAACCAAGTTTAAGCAGCTAATTGGCCAATACAGACTGTTTACAGACTGACTTTCTGGTGTTCTGTTTGTATACAGTGAAGCCCCTGAGGCCACATATCAAGAAAGTGGAGTGCTCCTCAAGACAATGCCAGCT
This sequence comes from Alestes dentex, assembly GCA_037576975.1. Taxonomy (NCBI): domain Eukaryota; kingdom Metazoa; phylum Chordata; class Actinopteri; order Characiformes; family Alestidae; genus Alestes; species Alestes dentex. The sequence goes on along the minus strand of JBBIGA010034434.1, from coordinate 10,219 downwards.
TTACCCAGAAAAAGCAGAAAACATTCAGTTGGTAGAGATAAGATACAATGTGGACCTGAAAAGCTGGAAGACTGTATCGTTCAATGTACGTACACTTAAAACACACCTTGCAAATTCAGCACAGATTCATGAGTACATATACACAAGCATGGTTTCCCTCTTCGAACACCAGAAACCACCTGATGCCTTGATAATATTCCTCGTGCAAAATGTACAGCAATGAACCACTGATTCATGGCAACCCACAAACCCTAACTGATTAGGCTACGCCGCTGAGTACAACCCTTTGGGGGCTTATTCAGATCTAGACAGATAAATGTCAGGGGATTTTGCTATCCCATGAAGTGATATAACCACTAAAATGTTTAATGCAAGTACAAAAATAACTTGCATCATTTCAAACTGAACAAAGCAACATGTTTGTAATAGTGCTGAAAAAACTTCTAACTGTAGCACTTGATTTATTCATTTGGATATAAATTTATTTCATTTGAATACAAAATGACCCCAGGATGGGGACAAAATGTAGTATATCAGTTTCAATGTAAAAGCTGTATAAACATTATACCAATATCAAATGAACCAGATTATAAAAGAACTGTCTATATCTTTAATATGTGTTATTACTTTAAGGCAGCAACTCTTTTATTTTAATTCCTAGTGCAGATAACTGTTCATTATTGTAGGCTTTGCCTTACTCTTTCACTCTTGGAGACCTTTTCTAGTGTATGACAACAGGAAAAAATCTCAGAGATTACACTAGAAGATTCAAACCACTGGTATTTCTCAAGAACAGAACGGCTTGGTTTTGGTTTGCTGATAAGTACTTTTGTAAGAACAAGCCTGTTCAGGTCTAGCAGAGTCTCATACCTTGGTACAGTTTTGCATTGGTTTGATGATTTGCTGCTTAATGGATTAAATCTTATGCCTTTAAAAATGTGAGCCAACACTGAACAAAGAGTTGTCAGAACATCACACTTACCATCATAGAGGAAAAGATTGGCCGTCTAAATTCATATTGCTACCTCTGTCCAAAGAACATGAAGTTCATGTGTTACGCAAGAACTTTGTTTTGAATTCATTCTTTGTAAAACACATTTACTTAATGCAACTATTCAGCCTACTACAGTTTACCCCACACATTCTCATTTAAGCCGGGATATTTTATTGAATTAAGCAAAATACAGGGCAGCCATTTAAAACTTTTTAATTTGCAAATGTCAGTCTTAAAGCCACAGTATCAAAAATACTTTAAAAGTATTCCTATACTCGAACGTTTATTGGTCTGATTTTGGCGTGTTGTGAACGTTGCATTTAAATGGAGAAATATGAATATAAAAAGGAAAACTGTCCTCATTTGTTGACACACCGCTTTTTTATGCCATTGCCTTTTTTATGCAAGTTGCTGCCATAGTTCCTTTATATTAAGGTGGTGTTCCTCTCCCATCCCCTCATATCTTCTCTCTTTCATCTTCTCAGGCAATAAGTTACATCTTGACAGGTTTTTCCTCAAGTTCTACCGTGGCTCATTTTTGCCTCTCTTCTGGTTTTTTTTCTTCAGTAGCCTTCCTCATCATCATGTAATTGGTCCAAATGTCCAGACTGTCCAGAAAAAGTGTTTTCACTCTGCAAACAAACTGAACCATGGTCCAAAAGAGGGCTGTTCTTTGATCTGACTAAATTGTGTTTTTTTGATCTAGACAGTAGTCCCGGCCACCTTTCTCACCTACTTTTTTGGTTTTGAAAAGTCAGACCAAGGTCCAGACCAAAAAAGATAGGTGTGAACGCAACCTAAGGCGTTTTGGAAAATTGTCTTGTAAATGTAACTTGACACTTTTTGGTATATATACCTACATAAATGTTATAACTGTCATAACCCATAAAATATGGGTCCTTAAAAACCAAACAAGAAGGAATTAATGGATGTAGACATTACAGGGATGTTGGAGGAATGATAACACCTGATTTACTATCACAGATTTTGATGTTATTATGGGCATTACTCATGCAGTAGCATAAAATGAATATGTACTGTTTATTGCATAAGTCTTATGTAAGTGATGTGTAACTTTAAAAAATAAATTCACCCTGAGCAATCCAAAGGCAAATGTCTGCAAAGCTATAAAAAATACTCATTTGTTTCACTGGCATACAATGTACTAGAAAACAAGTACAGTAAGCACATGCACACTGATCAAAGGTGCTGTGGTTCTGCAGTTAAGGACCAGTGTTCACCTGTTCATTCTCAAACAGGATTAGCTACAACGGTATTATTAGTAATTTTTCCGGCCAGCACACATGCACTGTTATTTCAAGTACTTGAATTTTGACTTATCATATGTTCAGAGAAACTGCATTTTAGCAATGTTCAATTTACACTCCTTGACATAAGATTTACTTATTTGAGCGTCTTATCTCATTTCAGTACACAAATTCAAGCACAAGCTGGACTATACATTCACTGAATCCTTATAGCCTGTACACATTCCAAGTCAGATGGAAACTTAGCCCAACAAGAGGAGTGTGGAGTGAGTGGAGCAAGGCTGAGAAGAAGACTGATGAAGAAGGTGAGTCATTAATGCTGTAATAATACTAATGCATTGTTGTCAGAACTAAGGAACTTTATTAGATTTGTCAGTTTCAGTTTTGTAACTTCGTGCTTTGAGTCGTGGTGCTGAATATGCAGTGTTTTAAGAGCCGAAGTGCGTAATGGAAATGTGTGCGAAGTCTGATAGTGTGAGATAACTGCACTGTACGTTCTGACGTAGGTTTTGACTGTTTTTTGTCAGAAAGACATAGGTGTTATCTTTCTTCAAAAATCTTTCCTGTAGTGCACATAGCTGTAGATGGATCTTTTTTCTGTTATTAGTTCTCTTGCATCGGAAAAGTTGTTGGTATGTGCTCTCAGCATTTATAATGGTCCTCTGAGTTTAAAACTCCCCTGGCTGCACCACTTGAGCCCCCTGGCTGCACATCATGGTCACGTAACGTAACAAAAGTGCTGGCATAAACTGTTGCAACATTTTTTTGCCTTCAGTTTAAAATTTATTTAGATACTAGGTCCTTTTTGCATGTTGTCTCTTTTTCTGGAGAAAAGTCAGTCTGGTGCTCTCCTGGTGTTTTCAAATTATGGAAAAAATATGGAGATACATGACTTGTTCTGACAGGGACAATATACAAAATGACCTATAGACTGATAACTGACTGCAATGACAACAGAACTGGTAATAACAAAGTTCTGGTCATAAAAAGTGATTATAAACCACTGAAAGGCAATAAGATGTAATTTCTAATAATAATAATAATAATAATAATAATAATAATAATAATAATAATAATAATAATACATTTTAATTGAAAAGCACCATTCAGGACACTGTACACAACTCTGATAAGAGCATCTGCTAAATCTGCTAAACAACAAAATGATAAAAAGGACAACCATGAGCAGACAGTTTACAGAATCTATATAAAACAATTCAAAATAATATGGCAGAGTGGATAAGATTATGTTGAATAAGCTATTTTGAACCGGTGAGTGTTGAGTCTAGATTTAAAAAGAGGACAGGAAGTGTTGTTTCTTATGTCAGGAGGTAGTGAATTCCAAAGCTGAGGAGCAGAGCGGCTGAAAGCCCTGCTCCCCATGGTGGCAAGTAACTTCTGTAACTATGTATAATATTAAGACTTATGAGAGATCATATAGGAACTTGGTTTACTAACAGTAATCTCCACATTTTAATGGAATATGTCTAATACTTGACACATTTTTCCCCCAGCTCCTGCAGCAATGGTTGACGCTTGGTATGCTGTAAAACCCACGCACACAGGCATGAAGCATGTAGAGTTATTCTGGAAGGCAAGTGTCACTACACTTTTTTATCCCCATAAATAAAGATGGTTTTGTACTTATAGAAATGTTACATTTAGGTTGCTCTTTTGAGGAAGCTCTGACATAGTGTTTTAAGCATTCTTTTGCATTAAAGTAAAGCAGGAGATTTAACTGACAAATATTGTACTGTTTCTTTATTTGCTTTATGCATGGGATGGGTTTGTATAGTACAGTCATGCTGTAACTCCTTACAACCCCCTCCCCAGGAACTAGCAAAGGTCAAACCACTACTGAGCAATGACTTGCATGATGTGAATTGCATCCTTCCAACCACTCTGTCAGAGCAAAATCTAGAAGGCTTTCAAGTTTCACTTTATGAAAAATCAACTAAGGGCTTAGAGGAAATGATGGTGCTGACTGCTGTCCTTTTCATAGTTACTGCCTCTGTGATTTTTGTGTAGTGCTTTATTGACAGTGACAGGCTCAGAATGAGACTATGGCATGCTTGGGGTGTTTAAGAAGCATAGAACTACCCTAAAGCTAAAATGCAATGGAAATGTAGTACGACTGAATGTGTTGTCTGTTTCTCTTTGATTAGGAGCTGAGTGAATCAGAGGCCAGAGGAAGGATTCTATGGTACAATGTGAGTGAGGTGGACAAGGGGAAAAATAGTATACTTATTAAACCCAATACAACATGCCACAGAGTGAACTGTGACCGCTGTAATATAAGCATCTTTGCCATCAACTCAAAAGGCCAGTCTCCTGCCAGGCTCATTCAACTGCAGCCTATAAGTACTATTCAAGGGAATATCTTATTTCACAAACATGTGAATAATCACAGTATCGCCCTCTCCTGGAAGAACCCTGTCAGTGCATACTTGGTGGAATGGTATCCTGCTGGACTCAAGCTGGACTCAAGCTGTAAAGCAAGACAATTTCAGTGGATCAGAGTAGAGCCCCACCTGAATACTATAAACATAAATGGTAAGTGTTACATGTGAATAAATCTATCCTTTTTACGGTGATGTAAACCTATAGAGTTTGTGAACAGAAAGAAGAAAAGTAAAAGATGTTCATTTTAATGGATGATGGAAGGAAGGAGGTTTTGAAAGTGTAATACAATCTCTCTTATTATTCTACGTAATTAGAGTCAGAAAGCCCAAAGGGTCCACTTTTAACTGTATGAATAGTTTTAATATTCTCGACCTTTCTAAGCTATCACCATGATTGTTTTAGTTTTTCGGGTCAAAAAGATTCTCATTACAAGCAAGAATTGGTTACTATTGTAATAAAACCTTGTATGTCTGAAATGGTCATTTATAGCAGCACCATAACCTCCCTCATAACCAGTCATATGTTCTGCTTATTGTCCAGAAGCCTCCCTGTCATTCATGTAGCCGTAGGTCTGTTAGTAGTAATCATGTGTCAGAAAATTACTGCTCTTGTGGTTTTATGTTTTGTTAAATTGTAATAGTCTTCTTAGTTGCACTTTGCCTCCTAACAGAACATATAACCTGCTGCAACATTTGGTGTCCTCCAGTTTGAATGTTTTTCAACAGATGTTTTTAGGATGTGTTTATGATGTAACTTCAATATACTGTAATGTAATAACATTTTAGGTAGTTTTTGTTGGTCCATTCATCATAAAATGTTCATACAATGTAAATGACTACTGTTATGTGATTACAAAGAATAAAAAAATAATGCATGTGATTGACAGATTTACATTGTCAGTATAGAGAACAATAAGATTACACTACCTTTCTCTGTATCTCTCTCTCTACAGGTTTGAAGCCTGCTGAATGCTATGACGTTGCAGTAATTTTTTTGTCCTCTACTGGGGCAGAAAAGGTCCAACGAAAAATCTACACATGGCAATCAGGTTTAAAGAGCTTAATGACTTAAGAATGCCTTAATTCATAATAATTAAAATAGACATGTGTCATAACCATTTTAATTCCCCCAGTTCCACAACAGGGTCCAGAGTGCAGTGCCACTGTACACAAAGACAGTGTGGTGGTAAAATGGGGTGAAATTCCTCCAGAGAAAAGGGGAGGCTGTCTGACACATTACCACATCCACTTGCAGGATCTAAAAGGCAAAAATAAGAGTTACAGTAAGAAACCTCTTTATTTGTGATACAGACCATATCTGTGAAATGCTACATAATGTGAAATATATGAATAGCATAACGGTTTGTACACATCATCACCTCATCTTCTGAGTCTGGGCACAAATAAGAAATCCACTTTTATTCTGTCGTCTGCATGTCACATTAATGACACTGGTTAGTTTTTTACACTGTGGGTGTATTGATACTAATATGTAGCTGAATGTACATATAGTTTGTTCAGTTGTTAATAGGAGTATATTAGGCCACTCTTTGACATAAAGAAATGATTTGTGTCGTAAAAACCTTGAAGTCAAAAATATGTAATGACCTTAGTTCCTCCTAGTTAGATTCAGTATCTTTATTGATGACATTTGATGACAAAAAATTGGCAAATTGTCCTATTGTTTTCTGAGATAGTAAAATTTGACTGTGTTGTAGGTGTTAACCACATACAGAGAAACTTTACCATTACTGGCCTGACCCTGGGACAACAATACAAACTCAGGGTGTCAGCATCGACTGAAGCAGGAGAAGGACCGAAAGGAAATGAATACAACATTGTAACACACTCAGTAATGCCATCTGGTAAGCCATGGACAGATCTTTAATCAAATTTAAAAGTGACATACCAGGATTTTGGAAATTTCAAGAATGCCTCTTCATATCACCAGGGAAACAAGGACAGGAGTCTGTGAGTCTGGTCAGTATAGGGCATCTTGTAATATAGAGGGAATGTGCTGACTTCGCTTTCCCACCAGAATACACCCCCTGAGTTCAGCTGAGGCAAAATAGGCTGCTGCATGGCTGCCTTTAATAGGAAAACTGCAAAAAATGAGTACAACAAAGACTTGTATTGAAGGCATTTGCACTCAACAGTGATTTTTTACAACTTATCAAAGAACCAGTGGTTCATAGACATTGATGTGGTTAGGAATTGAGTTTCCTGACATTTATATGTACTTGATTTTGACACAGAGGAAATACACAAAGCAAAGAATGAAGGCATGCAATAACAATATGGAAACCACACACCTGGCTGCATGTCAGCGGACTAATGGCTGTAAAAACTGGTGTTCCAAGTGCCTTTAATTTAAGCAGATAATAATTTGGTTTACTTCCGATTTTGCAGCCTTTCTGTGAATTGCAGTGATCCATTTGCTCCACTTACCTTTCGTTTTTGGAAGTCTGTAAAAAGATGGCTCAGATTTCTTGGGAAGTCTAGTTGTACATTAAGTGACAAGAGCTTTTCTCAGTTTTTTTGTTTTAGTGACTTTTGAGCAGAACACTAATACTGCCTCTCAGTAAAATTAATCTTTCTGCCAGTGAGTGGGTGTAACCACAGCGCCTTTTGCTTACCGTGATATCACATGCATACCCTCTAGGCTGCCTCAGAGACAGTTATGAGATTTGTTATCAGCAGGAAATTAATCATGTAGTAACTTGATGTACTGATAGTGTCTCTTTTCTTATATTTAGCACATTCATAAGTGTAAAAAACCCTTTGCTGCTAGATTGTTGTTGGAGACAGGTGCTTAATGAGCATGTTAGTGAGCATGTTAATTATTACTTAATAAACATGTTTTGGAATTCATTTACTACTTACCTACCGACGATCTAGCACGCTTCCACTTATTTATTTATGTCTATCTAGTGACTGCCTTCTGCCTGTCTATTACTCATCCTTATGAGTCTCCCATGTCTTCCTCTTTCAGATGAGAAGCCTCTAGCTTTGGTAGTGTTGGTTGGTGGTGTCGTTTTTCTGACCTGTCTTTTTCTCCTGTGCATCTGTCAGTTTTCCTCAGTACACCGAAGGTAAGCTTCTCAAGAAACAAGAAAGCAGTCTTCTAGAGTTCAAACAGAATTTTAAGAAACACCACATAATCTCATTTCTTTTGCAGATTGTCACACTGTTGTCACTGCCTAATGCCCAGCATTGTTCCAGATCCTGCAAACAGCAAATGGGCAAAGGAATGTGCAAGTGAGAAGGTACAGGCTTAAAATCAGTTGTGTGTGTGCACAAGCTGAATTTGCATTGGTAGATAAGAACGTATTTACTATGCATATTTAACATATTTAAATGCACAGTATACAAAAAAGAACAGACCATATGTTAATATATTAATACATCCTACTGAATGTTCAATGACTAATGTTGCTAGTGTAAGTATTAACAGTTGGAGGTGAAAAAAAAACAAAGGAGTTAAAGAAATATTGACACCATTTTCCCTTTAAATTTTGGGTATAGGTTTAATATAGCTAAGAAGTTATATGAGTTCATATACCAAATTAACATTATACAAACTGCACGCTTAAATCATTACACACTAGCCTTAAACTTCATCAAGCTATACCATTACATTTAATGCCATTAAAATATCAAAATAAAGTGATACCTGACACTGAGTCACATGTCTTCACATGCATAGAAGTGCTGGTATTGTGCCACCAGAGTTTACAGGCATATCACTGATGACAACTGGTTTAAATAGTAAATCCAGTAGCCTGAAGAAGTGAGAGTTAATTCTTACATTCCTAATATTTCATTTAAATCAACAAAGCTGCAGCAAAAGACACTAGAACCAGACAACAGAAAAGACACTCCAGATTAACAAATTGTATGACAGGGTCAGTTTCATTAAAAAAGAATATTGTAACCAAAAATTGTATTGAATGGATTTGTGACCCAGATTTAATATTGTAAGAGCATTAATCTTATTGTTCTCCTCAAAGGGTGAGATGAAACTGCAATTGTACCGCAGTGACTCCAGTATGAGTGAAGAGGAGCCGGATACTGTGGAAGTACAAGAAGTTCCCCGGGAAAAGTTGCACCCAGGAGAAACCATCCCCACAGATGGAGCACGACACTCAGGCAGCAAACTCAAGATCCTAGAACAGGAGCACCACATCCCACCATCATCGTATCAGCCTACCACCACCAGCTCATACCTCAAAAGCTTTTCTCATGAGTCTACCTCCTCAGATGCCACTCAGGCATCCAGGAGCACAGACATTACTGTGGACTATATTTCTACTCATGGAGTGTTGAGTGGAGAAGAAGAAGACGACGAAGAAGAAGAGAAGAACATTGACATGATAGACTTCTTTCCCTGCCCGACAAGCCCTTTTCTTGAACCTCCGATGTCCATTGGTGGAAAACTTACTCTGGACACAGTCAAAATAGACTGCAGTGATTTCTTAGATATCACATGAGCCTTTACATGCAGTGACAACCACATTTAACTGTTGGAACTTTAACTACCCACAGGCATCTATATTAATCTTACATTTTTACATTAGTCAAGAGAACTGCTTTTGGCATCCAGCCTTTATGCTCTAAAGGGAACATTACAGACTATGCCATGCAGCACTGTAACACTAAAAAGACACTTCTCCGATGCAGTATGAAACTACATTTTTGGGCAAATCATATATGAGTTTTGGTTAGAAAAACTTACTGTACCAACCCAATCTAAACTTTGTGGTGGAAACTGATGACCACAGAGCTTTAATGTACACTGTTGTCAAGATCAGTTTTACTGGACTGTAAAAGAAGACTATAATTTACCTCAGCAGAGTGTTTTTCTGTAAATATTGTATATATTATGACAGAACAATATCAATAATTTCATATGCAATAGAGGCAGTGGCCTTTTTTGTTTGTGAAATCAGATAATAGTTGTTATGGACACTCCAAAATGCAGAAACTTTTTCCCATCACCACCAAATGATGATGCAGCTACAAAACGGTTTTGAAGGCCACACTGACTTTAGTAGAGCTGTTGTTTTCAGCTCCTGCCCTGTGGACCCAACATTTTAGAAATTCTATGTCCCTGTCTCTGCAAGGCTACACAAATCTGGTCCTGGAGATCCAGTTTCCTGCACAGTTTGATGATCTCCTTCCTTGAACACACCTGATTAAACCTGATTAATTACTAGGTGTTCTGGGTGTGTTTGGAACTACCAATCTTGTGTCCCTAAAACACCAGATCCAGCTCATGGATCTTAGTAAGCTGCCTGATTAACTGTTCCGGGAAATTGTTAAAACTGTGCAGGGCATTGGGTCTACAGCAAACATGTCAAACTCAAGGCATGCGGGCCGCATCCAGCCCGTGATGCAATTATATCTGGCCTGTGCGATAATTTCCATTGTCTATTATTAATGGCCTGCTGGTAAATCGCACCCACACCACTCCAACAAGTGCTCTCTGTGTCTCTATACATATATATATACATACACACACACACACACACACACACACACACATATATTTTATA
>JBBIGA010034396.1:0-13729 GCA_037576975.1 Alestes dentex | reverse complement strand
GTGTACCAACCCGACCATCACAACTGATGATCCCAAACACATTAAGAAGGCAAGAAATTCCACTAATGAACTCTTGAGGAAGAAACACCTGTTAATTAAACACCATTCCAGGTCGATTCCACATGAATCTGACTAAAAAAATGCCAAGAGTGTGCAAAGCTGTCATCAGAGCAGTAGGTGATGTTTTCAAGATTAATCTACAATGTAGCCAATAATAAAAACAAAGGAAATCGTTGAATTCAAATATGGTGCAATATTATTAATTCTGGAATGTTCACATCCTCTTCACACTTATGTTACACTTCTGTGTTGTCTTCACATCTCATTCACACTTCTGTCACATTGCGATAGTCTAGTTTTGTACCGTTTCTGTCATTCCTTGCGCTTTGTTCTATGCTGCTTACTGCCTCGAGTGCAAGAATCATTCAAATGGTGCAGTACTAGTCACTCTGGAAGCTGTACATACCATCCACTCTATACTGTTTCATACACTATTGTCACAGTTGTCTGTTTATTGTGTTGTCTGTTGTCTATTGTCTCTGTCGTATCTTGCGCTCTTTTGAATGTTGATATTTGTTGCACCATGGTCTGTGGAGAAACGTTGTCTCATCACACAATGTACATGCTGCTGATGACAATAAAGTAACCTTGAAGCTTGAGCCTTGAACCTTGAGTTTCATCAACTGCATTGACTCTGCAATGTGTTCAGCTTCTGGGTTTTTTCAGGTGAAAACCCACCAACAGCTCAGATTTGGTGAGCTTTTTAGTACAGCAGTGTTCATGGTTTCATTGGGCATCAGAGAGTAAATGAAATGCAGAATTTAATTTTTAGAACCTCTTGTAGGTTCATCTGTTTGCTGTGGTTAATTGTGAATGACAGGACAGAAGCTTCGTCTAGGCGTTTAGCACAAATATGTCAGGCGGTATTAAGTAATGCCAGAAGCTGCAGAAGTTTGGAGGAGAAAATGCTTCACAGCATCACAGATCCTTCACCAAATTCGATTCTTTTCTCAGTAGCTATCTTCATCTCTGTGATATCATTATCTCTATGGGGTCAAAGATCTCAACTTTTGTTTGGTCAGACCACATTATCCTGTCACTGTTAAAGTTCCAGTGGCATCTGGGCAGATACTGAGTGTTTTGGATAATGGTGAAAAGCTTCTGAGTGACAAATGGTGAAAACTGTACTGGTGTCTTTTCCAAAATTGTAATTGTACCCTGTCCTTTCTATGTTTTTTGGCTTTTTGTAATGTTCTGTCTTCCCCGGTTTGTTGTCAATGTTGTTGTTTACACTCTCCATGTGCCTTTGTTCATGTGAGGCTGTTTTGGTCTTAGTCCCGCTTTAGCCACGCCCCCTTGTTCACCTGTTCACCTATGTCAAGTTCCTCTGCACAGGTGTTCTCCTTTCTTTAGTTAGTATAAATACCCCTGTTTTTTTAGCCTGTGTTTGTGAATACTTTATAAAAAATCTTGTCATATTACTCTTTGTAAAACTTGCTTATGGTCTAGTTGTGTTTTCCTCTTTGTTTCTGTGGTGCTCTTGTTCTTATTATCTCTTAAATCCTGCTTGCCTCAACCCTCACATTACAGCTAGCTAGATGGCAAGGTCAGAACATCTCCAAAACGGCAGGTATTGTGGGGTTTTCCCTAGAATGCAGTGGTCAATACCTACCAACAGTGGTCCAGGAAAGACAAACTAACAACAGCAGAATGGGCAGCCAAGGCTCGCTACGTATAGGGAGCAAAGACCTGATCCCAGAGAAGAGCTACTGTAGCACAAATTGCTGAAAAAGTTAATCCTGGCTACAACAGAATGGTATTAGAACAGTGCATCACGACATTCCACAAAAAAATGTTTTTAACCCTCAGAACTTAGGGTGTGTCAGTAAACTCTGATTTCAGTTAATATAACCAGTGTAAAACAGTCTAGAACCGGTGTTTACCCTCAGAACTCGGAGTGTATCAGTAAACTCTGATTTCAGTAAAAATAAAGGGTGTAAAACAGTCTAGATCTGGTGTTTACCCTCAGAACTCGGAGTGTATCAGTAAACTCTGATTTCAGTAAATATAAACGGTGTAAAACAGTCTAGAACTAGTGTTTGTTCTCCTACACACTCACCGTTTGCTGCTCTTTCTCTCAGCGTGCCGCCGCTCGGCCGCTCTCCAGGTTTTTCCCCATCCTACTTGTGGGCGGAGACTATCCTGAAAGTTCTCCTGGGCTCAAAGATCTTGTGATTTTTCTGTTTGTTTCAAAGACCTAAAATAAAAGAAATGTTCATTTGCATGTGACGCCATTCTTAAAACCCCATTAGTGGTTATTATTAATATTATTATTACATGTTTTTTAAACTACAATATCTTTGGTTCTAAGTGACACCAGAACACCAAACAAAGCTCAGCATCACGTCTGACACCTCGAGCATCAACACAGACTGGGGGAACTTACATATAAGGAACTGTTTTGCCATATGACAACGATGTACCATTTGTTGTGCTGCCGGCAGGGATCTGCACAGCTATTCATTCTAAGGATTAATGAGTGCAGAGCAAACACTGACCTTCAGTGGCATTGAGTGAACACACAACTATTAAATATAACACATACAGCATGCATGCCGTTGCATGTCATTAAATTAGCCCTTCTGACCAAGGTAGGGAATGACAACGCCTCTGAATAAATCATCGATGGCAGCAAAGCTGAGGAACCTCAGTGACTGTTTAGTTAACAGGTTAGTAAAATGCGGACCGCTCCCAGTTCACTCTCCACATGGTCCATTCAGCCTAATGGAGTTTGTTCTGCTCCTGCTGGCTGAGACTGATTGCGCCATTGAATAAGTTATTAAGATGTTTCTGTGGATAAGCTCGGCTTCATTCGCTGGCCACTCGGAATAAATCAAAGCTGTTACTCTGGGTGATATTCATGTAGGAGAATATGTGTGTCTGGTGCTCAGTGATTATGATGATTTGGTCAGTGAGGCTGCAATATGGTGAGGGTTCGATTACCAAGACCCGTTAGTGAAAGCTCGCCAGTCTTAACATGCTCATTAACATCAAAGTGTTGTGGGAGAGCTTGACATGTGCTCATGTATATTTCAGATCAACAAGGTCAGCATATGCCATAAATAAATGACCATTATTGGCCTTGCTATTTACAGCACTCACCTCAGGTAATGGTGCATATTTTTATATAGTTTAATGAGAAAGTCGAACACGTTTGAAATGTTCCTGGGCCATTCCACTTAGAAGTTTTATTTTTTTTATTCTTTCTTTAGCTGGAATTTTGCACCTCCTCTCCCCCTACCGTTTTTTTTAAATGGTGGCATGGTTCCAGCATCTAAATATCCATAAATATCCGTATTGCGTGTGTGTTCAGATTTTGATTGGTTCATCAGGGGCCGGGTATTGATCATCTAAAAACTCGAGTCAGCCCTGTAATGTGAAGGGAGTGTCAGGCTTTGGCCTGTCTCCAGACAGTGAAGGGAGGCGCGGACAGACTTTCAGACTTTGTTTTTGTTCCAAAAAACAAAAAGGCACGAGGGCCTAAACACAAACGAAACCTGAGACAGGACCAGTGACTACGAAACAAAGCATGAAGTCAGTGGACCCACAACCAAGTTCACATACAAACAAACTTAAATACACACAAACTAAACACACAAACCAATAGAAACTCACTTAAACACAAACACCGGTCAGCTGTAACTAATGGACTTCAAACTAAAACCCGGTGTACACAAAACTTCAACTTAAAAGTCCACTTCTATAACTCAGAAAAGGGCAGCCTCTAGTGGCTACAGACCAGGGATGTTACAGGGAGAGAGAGCGGACGGCCAAGTCACCTTAAAAATGTGTGTCAGCGAGAGAGTCTGTGACATCATGGCTAAGGGACAAAACAGAGAAACAAGCATGGAGCAAAACACACAGCAAACTCATTATCGGATTTCAAGACACTAAAGCTCAGGTTAGTTGTAAAAACAAAGACGTGTGCTCGTGGATGCCTTCAGCTATCCTTAACTATAAATTGCTGAGTAAGAGGCAGTGAGTTAACGCCCCTCTGTGATTGACCGGACACTGAATGCAGAGAATCAGAAGATTCCATTTGAGTCCATGTTCTGAGTAGATTTCATGTTTTAGCGCAAACTTTTTTTTTGCCCATAAAACCAAGGTCTGTGTGTCTCTGAACACTGGTTTAGTACCAACCACGCAATCACTCTGTCAGGGGGGGGGTGCACGGGGAGAGTGAGGCGAGGCACAATTGCAGGTTCTTTTGATGGTTTATTATATAAAGACACAGACTCTACCGAACGAAACAAAAAGGCACAAGGGCCTAACTGAAAAACACTAAACAGTACATACATAAGGAAGGGGTCTCATGCTGGAAACATCAGGGTATTGTGAGGGTTGATCCGCAAACTAAAACTCAAACTGAAAGAACTTAAATACAAAACACTCTCAGACAAGAACCAATCATCACGCCCAAATCACTTAAACTAATACACAGAACAGGTGACACAGTGACACAAGACACAAAGATCCTCTTATTTCAAAATAAAAGACCCAACAAACCAAAACCCAGCCCTAACACACACTTCACATTTTTGAATGAAAATGCAAATAGTTTCATTTGTATTTCTATCATAACGAATTTTAGTTTTTTTCTTGGTTAATATGTTATAATATCTATCACATCAAAGCCAACATTGTTTTCCTGGGATAACAGGGTCATTTTCTTGGGATCCCTTTCCTTTTCATACTGCCAGTGCTGAAAATGAAATAAAGTATTAAAACAGTATCCCAAATGTTTATAAATATTTTGTGTGAGTACATTAGCAGACCCATAGCATGGACAACCAAAGGTCCCTCACTTTAGAATTAGAGTTTAATGTCCTATGTAAACACTGTTAAAATTGTACGTTGGATTGTACAGTCCATATACAGAAACTCATTATCAGTCTATTTGGCCTGCAGCAGGCCTGCACAGCGCTGAAATAATTAGTTCGGTCTGGACTGCTTTTTGAATGAGGCACAGAACAGGGCAGCCAATCAGAGCAGAGGGCATTTACATGCACTCCTAAAGGCACAGTAACAAGAACAGCCTGCTTAATTCTAGGGAATAAACAGAGGCTGGAAAATGGTCGGGGAAAGAAAAAATTATGATTCTTCCTACATAAGGTTACAAATAATATAATTGCTACATTTAATAAAATAAAAAGAACGTGGCCCCTTTAATGATTTTTTGTGTCTGCTCTGTACTTTCAGCTATTGAGCATAATGTCATACAGCCCTGACTGTGGCCTTTACAGCATGTCTGCACACTTTACACACTGCATTTCCTCCCCAGAGGTTTGATTCAGCCCGATCAGATTGAGGGGACCCCCGGTTCAGAAGAAAATGTTTCACCATTTCGGCATCTTGTTTATATCATATGACAACAGACCTTAAAGGTCCCATGGCACGAAAATGTCACTTTATGAGATTTTTTTTAACATTAATACTAGGGCTGAAATGATTATTCAAGTAACTCGAATAATTCGATTACAAAAAATGTTTAATATATGTCACCATATATGTCACCAAAGTCCATCTATTTAAAATGTCTCTGCTATCGTATCACTCCTGCTTTGTAGACACTGTGCAGCTCCGGTATCACTGCTTCGAGCTGCGTGGAGAAGTTCAGTTCACGTGAGGATGCTTCCGGTTCAGGTGCTGCAGCTTTACTCTACTCTACCTACCGACCTCACCCTGGATACAGCTGGAAACTGAACTGGACTGTTTAAGTTGGATTATTAGTAATACTTTATTCTCAGATGGGCTATTGCAGGGGTACACCCCTTTTTCCTATTTTATTAAGATGAAACTAAGTATAAACAGGTTTACCTATGCTTGTGGAGTTTTTCATAGTTATATTTCATGTACATCATAAATGTTTTACAGAAACGTTAATTAAAAGAGGCTTAGTTCTGCAGCCAGTAAGCCGAAAGTTTTAAGGTTTGATCTAATAAGTGTTGAGTTTGAATAAAAGCCTTTTTTTGTAAGGAATAACAGCCGATTGTATGCTCATTTTAAGAGGCCATTCATGTTGCCTAACACACTATTGATATAGTTGTGTAAAAACACAAAAGTATGATTTACACGATTACTCGATCAATCGATGAAAAAATTGACAGAATACTTGATTCCAAAAATATACGATAGTTGCAGCACTAATTAATATGAGTTCCCCTAGCCTGCCTATTGTCCTGCAGTGGCTAGAAATGGCGATAGGTGCCTTGATCATCCTGCTCCACGTTTGATCTGGAATTGTCCCCGTATGTCGTCGTAAGGGGAAAGGTTACCTCCCCTTTCTCGGTCTTTGCCTGCCTAGAGAATTTTGCCCCCACGACTGTCAATTAGCTCCACCGATTGTCAATGTGATCGTGTGAGAGACCACCTTTGCCTGTGGAGACGTCATGGCTTGCAAACGAGTGAAGCACTGCAGTTGCTCAAATGAGCACAAATGTATTTTTTTTAGGTCCTTCATGCAAGCCTCTGAAGAACCAATGGGTTAATTTTATTTTCTCTGGAAATGCGCCGACACAACTTCCTAAAGTTTTGTATGTCTTGCTGAACGGCTGAAAATCAGTACCAACTCTCCTTGACTCAGCTACAAACCTCAGACTATTTAATTCTAAATAATTTTGTTGCTTTGCTGTGTATGGTTACCTAGCTTTTTACTCTTAGAATGTGGCCGTAACATTAGCTCTGCAGCTAACAGCCCAGTTAACAGGCTATTGTCACAAATGTAAAGGTAGATAGCATCAGGTATGTGTGTGAATGGTGTGTGAATACACACATTAACTCGAGTGTTGTACTTCTTTGTTATTTGGATAACTGTGCTGCTGTTAGTGTTATGGCGTGCGCAATATCTGCCTTTCTCCTCACTGAAATGACTGGGTGAGTGCCTCTGCAAACCAGGGTGATCAGATGAGCTGGCCCCTCCCCCACCCTCCACCTTGCCCCGCCTCTTTCCTCCTCGCCCCGCCTCTCTCCTCCTCATTATCATTTAAAACTATAGCGCCTTCTGGGGAAATCTCATTGTGGGACTGGCTCGAAGTGGCTGTAATTCTGCACCAAGGCTGAATTTCAGGAAAGAGACTTCAGATACAGTATTGGGGACCACTAAGAGCTATATAAAAGCATAAAAAATCAGCATGTCATGGGACCTTTAAATAGCCCATATCATACATTAATTTCCTGACATCCACCTTTGATGTTTGTGTACTTTTATATTATACCAAAAATAGTCATAATTAATTTTTACATGGAAAGCAGTCTGCGCTGTAACACTCCTTAGAACTTCAGCGTGAGGGGGCCGGGCTAAGTTGCTGTGTGCTGAATAGATCGATATGCAGTACTCTGCAAAATTCTAAAGGAAAACCCTAATTTCTTCATATTTTTGCTTTGAAATGTCTATTTTTGCCTGTCACATTGTCATCTTTGGCATACTGAGTAGATTAAATGAAAGAAATGGGAACAGATGTTTTACTGTGTCAGGCTGCAAAGTGCCTAAAGACACAAGGAGTTCCAACCACTCAGCATTCAGCACCACCAGTATACTGATCACCGTCTGATCATCTGCTCCTGGTTCTTCACTGGTTCAGGACTTCAGTTAGATGCTCTTTGATCTGCTTGAATGATTCATACGTAGGTCACTCTGTGTCTTAACCAACAGAAACATTCCTCTGAAACTGGTCAGGTTCAGGGACTGGACTGGAAATGAGAGACTCTGAAAGTCCTTCAGGAAGCCTGGAGAACTGTTCCTCAAGAACACATAAAAATACAAGAAAGTCTGGGTCTCTGGATGAAAATTATGAAGAAATTAAAGGTGGCGTGGCTTAAGACGGTACTGTAAAGTTAGTTTTAGTGGCATCACTGAAACAACAAATTCAAAACCTAAGAAGTCAATTAATTAACTGGGGAATCAATGAATAGTTTATAAAACTTTATCGGTGTTTATATTGTGTGTCAAACCCTTTTATTTAAAGTAGTTAGGAAACTCTAGTTTTCCCTGAAATGGGCCCTTTAAAATGAGAGACTGTTTGGTGTTTCTGATTGCAATAAGAATCTGATGCCTTTGTTTGAACAGCCTTGAGATTTGAATTTACTGTCGTAGACCAGAATGAAAACAAACACAGGTAAACAATCTCACATAGGCAAACAAGCAACAGGCAAACAGGCAAAGTAATTGGTTGTAATGTGAAAATGAAGTGAAGAAAAACAACCACGTGAATCCATATTTTCATATAGCACACCTTTGAAGAAGGTGCAAAAACTTACTGAGTGTGAATGAGCTAAATTTCTAACATACTTTCCATGAACTTCCTCTTAAATGACATTGGCTGAGCTCCTGTAGGTTTTGACCAAAACAAAATACAACTAGACTGCATTCCCATGAGAAAATGTGAAGTGTGATTGGATGGTTGCCATAAAACCAGTGTTTGGAGACATCCAGTGTCACAAAGGGCAAGTGTAATCGAGGGCCAAAACACAAAGAAACAATCTCCAAAGCAAATACACAGAAGACCATAGACTCTTCCACAAACCAGATACAAAGGACGGATAGTGTGAGGGTAGGCCGACACAAGGGCAAGAACTAATGACTTTAAATACAAACAGGGCTAGGACATAAACCAATCCACAAACACAATCACTTCAAACTTCAAACACAAGACAGCTGGAAGAAGCCGTGAAGTTGGACACTGAACAGATACTTTCAAGATAAAACATCAACATGTAACAAACAATAGCGGCCTCTAGTGGCCGCTGTTACACCCAGACATTGATTTTACGGCCAAAAATAAAAAAAAAGTCTCTTCATTTGTTTTACCACTAAACCACCAAGGGGGGCATTAACTCATTGTCTATTACCAATCTGTTTAAGGATGGCTGAAAACGGGTGGAGTGAAACGCTCTCGCCTGAAAATGGGTGAGAAAAGTGCACATCGCTTCGTTCACAGACTGATTATTTTTCATTAAACCGCAACAAACAGTGACACGCGTCTTTTTATAACTGACCTGAGCCTTAGTGTCTTGATGCCTGTTAATGAGTCTGCTGTGTCTTTAACTCCATAAGACTGATTTGTTTTTCCGCGTTTTGTCACTTTCCAGCCGCCATAACTGTGACATCACAGACTCTCTCTCTTCTACTCATTTTATGGTGACTCGCCCCTCCGCTGTCTCTCCGAATTTTTAAAGAATCAATACTTGGCCCCTCATCAACCGATCAAAAACCTGAATAAACTCATGCTACAAACATGCTACCTTAACAGACATGGAAAATACCAATATTTCTATGGGAGAGGAAGAGGCACCAAAATCCAGCTATAAAAAAATAATAATGAAAATATAACTAAATAAGAACAGGACTGAGATAGCTTCCGCATTCACTCTATAAAGTAACGACAAATGTGTCAGAACACAACCACACACCCCAGCCAGCCAGTCGAGGGACGCTGTTTTTTTTCTGGAGTGGTTCACTTACTGGTGTGTGTGCTTTAAAAAAATGGAAAAATATTTATGGCAAAGATCATATCAGATACACTCAGGCAGGATGAAGCGACTTTAGGTGTGTGTGTGTGTGTGTATGTGTGTGTATCACAGGCGCCAACTCATGTCTTATCTGAGTGTGGGACAGATGGAGAGAAGGAGAAATATGTTGCTGCCTGAGGAAAGGGCTGTAAATGACAATGAATTGCAGATGAAGAATTGCAGGGTCCTCCAAAGCTGACCTGAGTTTTAAGACAATGTCAGTTAAAGCAAAACCCTACAGACAGGAGAAGCTCAGTGTGAATGGAAATATGAATCTGTTTGAGCACCATGTGAGATAGATGCTATAATAAAATTATATGATTTTAATAGTTTTATTATGGTAGTAGCAGAAGTGGTAGTAATTTGTATTTGCCTTTTTATGCAAATCTAGGTCTAATTATCAAGAATACCAGCCACTAGAAACATTTCTTCCGCCTTTCTTCTTCTTCTCCTTCTTCTTCTTCTTCTTCTTATTAATAATAGTAATAATAATCATGATCATCATAATCAATCATAATCATAATCATAATCATCATAATAGTAGTAGTAGTAGTAGTAGCAGTAACACTGCATTTGCCTTTTTATGTAGGTCCAGTTATGTCTTAATTGGAGTCCTATTATTAATATTATTGTTATTATTAGTGGAAGTAGTAATACTGTCACATTTATGTTTGTAGGAAAACTGAGGTTCAGTTATCTCCTAAGTATACTGGCCACTAGAAGCATTTGTTCTTCGTTTCTCATTATTAATATTATTATTGTTATTATTATTATTATTATTATTATTATTATTATTAATAGTGGTAGTAATAGTTTATTTTTATGCAAACCTAGGTCCAATTATCTCCTTATCATACTAGCCATTATTATTGTTATTGTTGTTGTTGTTGTTGTTATTATATTATTATTTTTATTATTATTATTATTATTATTATTATTATTATTATTATTATTATCATCATCATGGCCCTTGTTTTCTCCAGACTTCATGGAGAACCACAGTGACGTAGCTGCTTTTCTCCAGTGAGGATGCAGCCAGTTTCGCCCACGCGCTGCACGTCACAAGGCGAGGATTCCTAGTTTCCTCATGCAGCTCGTGTTTCTCCCGCAGCAGAAACTCAGGCGGTGCTGCTAAAAGCTCACATCAAAGGAAGATGCCAACACACGCTTGTTATGTGCAGAGCTGGGTGCTTTCTGATAGTCTGACACAAGCTTCGCCTACAGAATGTGTGTGTGTGTTTGTGTGTGTGTGTGTGTGTGTGTGTGTGTGTGTCTGTGTGTAGTAGACAGACATAGAACAGGTAAGATTGTGAAGGTGTCTGCATGTGCAGCCTTTGCATTGATCATCATCTGAAAATCAAGCATTATCCTTCATGCCTGGGTGACGTGACCTCCAGCAGCTCCCACAGTTCCTCTGAACAGGAAGAACCTCAGTGTGGGGGTGCACTGAGTCTTTTCCTCAAATATACAGCATTCTCTGTTTAAAGTGACAGTTCAGCTAAAATCAAATACACACATGTTTTCATTTACCCTGAGTATGATAGATCAGCCATTACAGGGCAGGTGTCTGACATTTTGTATGTGAGTGACAAGGATAATGTAGCTAACAAGTAATAGAAGCTCACATGTCAGCAGTTATCTTGGTCCCTACTGCTACTTTTCCACTGGCACAAGGAACCGTGCTGCACCGTGAGCAAATGGTTTTCCATTACAACTAAAGCGACCCGTACCTGTGCTGAACCCGAGCTGCGTGACGGCAGGGCTAAAAGTGGGCTGCAGCCTAGCTGACGGCATCAATACTTTCTGACTGGTCAAAAATATGATCTCACCATGGTAAGAGGCCACTGTTTTTCACTGTCTGAGCAAAAAAAACAATAATGGAGATGTAAACTAACAACTGGGAAGTCGATGGAGTACAACTGTTTGACTGTCTGTTTGGGCTGAAGATAAATTTCAGTGGGAGTTTTCTATGACACTAACAAATTTATCTTTAACGGTGTGAGAAACGCAAAGGGCCCCCAGAACATCCCTAACAAGTTATCTGGGCCAGGTTTTCATCACAAATAAAAAACTCAAACAAGACAAAAGCAGCTCTGACAGAGAAACTTACCGCTGGTTTGACTCCATGGACGCGGTTTAGGGACGACCGGCCATAAACTGTGGAGAGAAAACAAGAGTGATGCAACTTCTGTACCATCACAGTACAGTTTAGATACAGCACAGTTCCTGTAGGCCTGTGGAAAAGTCATCACACACGGTTTATGGAAGCATGCTCTTGATTTGAGCTAAGAGGAAATTGTGTTTATTAGATATTTTCAGGTGTTTCTGAAACATGGTCTCAGTGGAGCACTAGAGAGAAGTGGGCGACTCTGTAGGAAGGAAGGGGGAGGCGGTATTTAAACAGAATGACCGATAAATCCGAACTTCCTTTGTTAAGCATGCAGATATGATTAAAACAGTGTTACTTTTAACATTGGCCTCTTTAAACTTTTGTCCCTTCTTGAAGTTTAAAGAAATAATAAAATATTATCTTACTTGATTATATACACCCACACTGCCGTTAGCTATTAAAAGAGAGCATTATGAATACTTAAAACAAACGTACCTAACTGTTTTTCAGTATTTTATGGTCTGTAGAAATACACTGTTTAGCCACAAAGGCTCAAGCTATTGATTTTGAAGAGACATATCATTTCTGTCTTTAGTGACCGACATTCACTTGATCATGAAAAAAGAAAAGTATCATTCGGTTCTTACACCTCACAGATTTCTTCTGGTTTATGGATCACTTGACAAAATTTCATTTTTCAACAGGATAACAATCCCAAACAATCTTCAGAACTGTTCCAGAATTCTCTCCAGTCCAGAGAAGAACAGAAAGTTTAGAGAGTGATGTCTCCTCCTCCCCAGTCTCCAGATCTTTGTCCCATTGAGCTGCAGGGACGAACTGGACCCACAAGTTTGAAATGAGCTCCAGAAAATCAGACAGAACTGTTTGCAGCTTGAAAAGGTGCTGGGAGGGTTTGGTTATTTATCTGTGAAGTTCTGTTCATTTTATAGCTTAAAGTAAGTCATACTGTGTCCTAAACCACAACCACCACAAAATCTGCCTTACCTTAACTAAGAGCTGGATACAGTTCTTAGATACAGAGTCAAATATTTTTCGCCTTTTGTTGGATCACATTAATCACTAGTCACAACATCTGCAGGAACTCTTCTATTACATTTGACCGAGTTTAGGTTGCTTTCATCACAAATTGAAAATGTGTCTGATTTATTATGATGGACTCATTTACTTAAATGCAGCTTTTTATGTTGTCAGTATAGACAATAACAAGGAACAATATTGAAATCAGTGCCTTTCAGGCATTTAAACTACTTTAGAGCCTAAAGAGAACATGCATCTTGAAAAGTCTTGAAAAGAAACAGCAGGTCTTGTTTATTTTATTTTAAGAGCAACTGACTCGAATGTGTAAGATAGTCTAGTTTTTCAGAGCTTTTTTCTTGTTTTAAGAAAGCTTAAGAAGTAACATTTTTCTCACTGTATTCATAGATAATTTGGCTTGATTCTAGCACCTTTCGCTTTTTTTTGCAATGATTTTTTGCAGTGTTCTGTCAGCAGTTTGGAACAGAAAATTGCCAGATTATTGTGCAATATTTCTTCTGAGTGCAATTTTCTGATGCAATATGTGCAATTTTTGGGGTGGAATATGATTACTGGGTGAAATGTGCAATTTATAAATGTGCAGTTCATAATGTACAATGCCTCTGGTGCATTACTGTTTTTGTCAATACCTGCCACTCCATTGTATATATATATATATATATATATATATATATATATTAGGGCATTAACGACTCCAGATTTTTACTAGTTGACTTTTCCGTCAACATAGTCGAAGTTGAGTGGACTAGTCGTTTGATGACATCATCACACATGCAGCAGAGGAACACAGGTGTCCAACATTAACAGACAACATGACAATTAAACAAAACAAAACAAAGGCAAATGTCTTGAATTTCTGGTAAATTTAAGTGTACAACAGAAAGTGGGAACAGGTTAAGCCGCAGCCACTCAGCTCCTTTGGACCGGACGACTCTCTGCAGTGCTAGCGTTAGCCATGTTAGCTAGTGTTAGCCATGTTAGCTAGCGTTAGCCATG